>PVIR01019566.1:0-32022 GCA_004026965.1 Petromus typicus
CCTTGCCAACATTTGCTGTTGGCTGAATCTGAAATGGCAGCCATTCTATGTGGAGTGAGATGAAATCTCAGTGTTGTTTTCACCTACATCTCACGAATGACTAATGATGTCACTTCCCATTTTTTTTTATGTGTTTCACATATAACGTTTAGGACCTAAGCTAAACTTAGTAAGTGGAAGAGAGAGAAAAGTTCATGTATTCTGTTGTGTCAGAGACAAATGTTATTCATGACTTAATTTTAAATTATGGACCTCTATTAGGGAAATCAGTTTTTTCTTGTACTTTTTCTCTCTTGAATTATTTTGTGTGTCTCATTTAACTCAACTTTGATAGTTGTGATTCTATTTTAGCCATTATAATGATTTGTTACTTTTCCTTTTTAATCCTTCTATGCTTTACCTTATGCATACTTTTGTTCATATAATTTCTTAACTTTTGCATTTATTTTAATCTGGGAAGTGTTTTTCAACTTTTATCCTTTACATTCTCTTTTTCAGTAGAATTTTTTTCTCTCACTCTTGAGTCATATTAGTTTTTATTTTCCAAATGTCCCCATCATTATATTATTATTATTATTTATTTTGGTGGTATTAGGAATTGAACTTGGGACTTTGTGCTTGTAAGGCAAGCACCAGGACTACTAAGCCAAATCTCCAGTCCTATTATATTATTTTATTTAGTAGAATTTTACATCATGGGCCATAAGGGTGAGGACTGTGAAACAAAGCCTGTTTCATATGCTGGGGTGAGGAGATGCTTTTATTCTGTCTGATCCTGTGGGTTACTTGGCTTTTACTGCTTCAGCCAGGGTCTCTGAGAACCACACCAGTGTAGCTGGGCTGCATTATCCCTGACCTTTACAAATGAGCTTCACTGAGACCGGCTGCAGTGTCAACTTAAAATCACCATAAGAAACAGATTTGTTTGAAAAACCTTGTTTGTTCTATTACTTTATGGGAACCTCTTCTCACACAGAGAGTAAAGAGCAAACACAGGCTAGCCAACCTGTGGGTAAGAAAGTACTCAACAGATGAGGTTCAAATGACCAAATGTTGCTTCTGAAACAGCTACACTTGCTTCTTGGGAAATATGATGTGCAAACCTGCATCATGAACTAGCTCTACTACATTATGTCCTACTCTTTTAGTGAGATCATACAAGAAAACTACTTTTCTGAGTCCCAATAATTTTGTATTTTACACATAACTAGAAGGGGAGTAGATATCATGTTTCAGACTTTTCTGTGCTTACTGAAAAGTTAGGTTGTAAATGGAAATTCTATTATTGCCACATAGTTGTGGCTCAATCTACTCCTTATTCCTATTTTAATTTAGAGTTTCCTTTTTATTTGATATTATTCTTCACTTTTAAATTTTAAATATTTCCTTAAAAATATGTCCTTCTGAAAACAAGATGTGATGAAGATAAGTAATTTTCAAAAGTAAAGCAATCTAAAATTCTGTTCTTTTAGCAAATATTTCAAGTTAATTAACACAGTTGTTTTTGTAAAGTTCAGATAATTTAGGAAAACATTTTAAATTAGAAAAGACACTTATACTACTGAAATAAAGTTAGTTGGTGAGTGAAACAAGTCAATAATCAAGGTCTCTGGGATTCCATGTCTTTGTTTCCTAGGACATTTTTTCCTTTCTTTAATTATCAACCCAGTATCTATTTATAATCTCATCCTTTTTATTATCTGTAGTATCTCTATTACATTAATAATAGAAAACAGCACTTACTTATTTGTCAACATTCGATAGTCTGCCACTTTGGTGGACAGGTCAACTATTTGATCAAAAATTTCTTTGCACATTTTATAATGCTTTTCATAACGAGCCTGAATTCTTTCCCTAGCAATCTGTTCATAAACTTCTTTCTCTCTGAGGATTTGTTCTTCAAAATCAATTTTGGCTTGTTTTGCCAAAGCCTAAAAAGAAAAAATTTGTGTTTTAAGTTATTATCATGGTACAGTGATTCAATTGAAAATAATGTCATTTCAATAGCAATAAATAAGGAAATAGATTGAAATCTTCTTTTACACCAGAAAAAAGTTAACCACGAGTGAAAATTTTCATTAAGTACCATTATACGAAGGATCAGACAATGTTAGAAACATTTCACCTTAACTATTGAGAAAAAAGTATCATGAACAGTGTGATCTAATCAGAGAAAGACCAGTAGCATAGACAATAAATTAATTCCTAGGGCTTTTCCTAAAGAAATCCTCAGGGCACAGGTTGCCCACAGTCAGAGATCACAGAGAAATAGGCAAGTATGTGCCACGTCTCAACTACAGCTGCTCCCCCCACCTCCAGATCCTCAATGTGGACGCATGCGCTGTGGCCATTGTTCTTCCCTTCTTAGTGCCTGGTCTGTGATATTGATGTATACTTAGAAAACATTTTGAAAGTTCTCTGTTGTTCCAGCATTCATAAGCTATCACAGTCTTAATGAACTCATTTGTGGAAACTTCTGTTCTGAAGAAAATGAAGGAAATACTCTTAAGTTTCTTATCATGCTGCCCTTGTTTGTTCTATTACTTTATGGGAACCTCTTCTCACACAGAGAGTAAAGAGCAGACGCAAGCTAGCCAACCTGTGGGTAAGAAAATACTCAACAGATGGGGTTCAAATGACCAAATGTTGCTTCTGAAACAGCTACACTTGCTTCTTGGGAAATATGATGTGCAAACCTGCATCATGAACAAAACTTACCTCCTCTAACTTAATCTAGCCAGTGGAAAGTGAAAACACAGTTGGGCTTTGGGGGACTTGAAGTCAGAATCAGGCCCCAGTTTGTGTACAAAATTTACATAAAGCTGTGAGAACCTGGGTGAATCTGTTAGCCTCCTTAAGCCTCCATGTCCTCCTACAGGCGTGTTACTTGTTGACATACTCAGAAAAAGTAACTGTACTGTCTCATTAGACCAAGTTTTTTTTTTTCTTCATAATACTACTCACCAATGACTACATGTGTGACAGTGGGTTTCTACGTAAGGTTCATTTAAGGTATTCTTTTTGCTGTTTTATTTTGCGTGTTTATTTCATTTCTGTTGGGAAGCCAGTTGGGCAGGATGATCTCTGAGTACATTTGTTGGACTCAGGAATTACACGTGAAATTGACACCTTCATATTGTTTTGTAAACTCTGTCTCACGGAGGAGAAATTCAGTTTAAGTATAGAGCTTATGATGTGATATATAAAGTGCTCAGAGGAAAAAGGAATCCAGGAACTGGGATATTCAATGAGACTCCAGAGTGTGACAGGAAAAAATGGGCACAAGTTTGGTTTACCACAGTTTCTGTAGAACATTTAAAACTATTTAGGATGTGATGAAACCAAACCTTGAAGGGAATGATAGAATTTTCCTGTCAGCAATGGAACACTTTCCAAACTTGATTTCTCATATCATCTGTCTCCTTCTTGCCTTCTCTTCCTCCCTCAAGGGTTTTCTGCCTTCTGCTCTTCCTCTATCCCTTTTCTTTCTTATTTACTCCTTTTCTTGTTTCCTCCCTTCCTCCGTTCTTCTTTTCCATCCTGCTAGTTTTCTTTCTTATTCTTTTCTACCTCTGTCATCTGCTCTGTGCTCAACCCACCACAATTTCCTGTCTCATTATAGTAAAGTAGGTTGCAGCCCTAAAAAGAGAAAGAAGGAAGGAAAAAGGAAGTCTGTGGGAGGCAGTAAATCTTAGTTTTTATGAACTTGGACTCTGAAGTTTGATAGGGTAGGCTCTGCTCCTGATACACCACTAATGAGTTTTGTGATTTTTGAGCTTCCTAAGGTTCACTTTCCTAATGTGTAAGATGCACATATGCTCAGGGTCTACTTGCAGCTATTGCAAGAATCACATATATCTATAATGAGCACTGCGCAACTCCTGACTCAAACCAAATGCTCAAAACTGTAAAATGTTGCTGTAAATAATTCTTATTAATACCAAGTGCCACCAAAATTTGAAATCAAGAACTGTTTTAATATGGAATATCCAATTGCCTCAAAGGAAGATATTAGCACCTTAAATTTAAAAACAAAAGCAAATTTACAAAGGTCCCAAGGTCAAATCACAAGTTCCTGTCATCTCTCTCTCTCTCTCCTTTTTTCCCTCTCCTTTCCTTTTTCTTTCTTCCTCTCATTAAAATGTAATGGATGGTGGATTCAACTTTTAGAAAACAGTAGTAAATAAAAGCAAACAAGGTCCTGTCTCATGGGGTTTTGTGCCAGTGGGATGTGCAAGCAGTAAAAGAGAACCATGAATAAATGTGTATGTAACTACACACTATGACAGGTGTCAGTATATCAAGACTGTGGTATGGAGCACGTAACAAGAGGCCTGACCTAGACAGGAAGTGATGTGTGCACAGAGATCTGAAAGATGTACATTCCGTAGGTGAGGTTACATGGCAAGAGGGAGAAAGGTGTAAGAAATGGCCTTTTTAGGATTTAAGCACGGATATGGCCAGAGCAGAGGGACAGAGGGGAGCAAGTTATGAGGAGAGCTGTGCTTCACAGCAGCCAGGTGGGATTCTGATGTGAAGGAAGTGATCAAACCTGAGTCTAAGAAGATCCCGCTGGCAGGAAAAAAGGAAACTGGACTGTGAAGAGAGTGGGGCAGGCGATTTCATACTATCTTTATTCTCCTTTCTTCATTTCAAGCAGGTTTAAACTTCTGCTTTAGCTAATTTCTGCAGGACAAAAAGCAGAAACTTTAAACTCCTCCTGACTAGTAAAAGACCAAATTCAAATACAAAAAAAAAAAAAAATTAGGAATCTCAAAAAGAAGAGATGGCAAGATTTGAGGTAAAATATGAAGGGAAAGAAAGGTAACCTATTCCCAGTCAGCTTCTGGGGAGTAGAAAAGCCCCAGGGGGGATAACAGAGACTGATAAAGGCTGAAACAGCTTCCCTAAGATTCCTCAAGAGAGGCACAGCTGGACTGCAGCAGCTGGCATCTCAAAGACAGCAGACTAGGCTCGTGCCAGGTAGATGCAGCCCTGTGGACCCTGTGCAGCTCTTTGGGCAGAGATGAGCTGATGGAACCCAACTGAGGCTGATATAAAGAACATAAATGATGTCATGTTCTTGCATTGTTCTTGCCACTCCATAATCACCAAAAATAGGAAAGCAGTGTAGTAGTAGTAGTAGTAGTAGTAGTACTAGTAGTAAGAGAAACAGGGGTGCTGGTATAGACACAAGAAAAAAACAGACAAATTGAACAATAATTTAGTACATGAAATTAATATGACTTAGTGATGTTTCTGGATTGGGACAAGTGTAGGCAAAGCTGACTTCCAGTAGACAGTGAGGTTCAGATACCACTAACTGGATAAACAGTCGAGACCAATTTAGTGGGAAAGGATCATGAAACCATTTTTGTACTCAATAAACTGGACGGCTCTGAGGTATATGACTAGAGATGTCATGGAAGCAGTTCAATCTGTGAGTCCATACTTCAGATGGCAGAGACCTAAATGCTTGCCATTCTATGGTAGAATACTTCTATGCCTGTTGTGGATGATACTGTCTAGAGGAGGACCATAATAGGCTAAACAAACCCTAATCATTTCCAATGGAAAGTAGACAATAATTGACTAATATAATCTATAAATAAGTACTCAAGGGTAAAGCACACACCTAAAAGCCAGATGAGTGGTTCTAAACTGTCATATATCAGAATGCTCTAGATAAATGACTTGTTCTAGGCCTGAGGAAGGAGAAGCACATTTCAGATCAAAGAAATCGTGTGTTATTAGAAGACAAAAACTTTTGCATTGAAAAATAGTGTCTTGTTGAAAAGAAGCAATTTAAAACCTTTTAGTACCTGAAAATATTCACATAGAATAATCATCATCAGTGCCCACACTAGTAATGGTATGTCATTTGGGAAAAAAGTGATCATTTGAGGAAATGAAACTTGATTGTCATTAAGCTTTTTGACAATAACACTATTCTTGAAGGAAGTGGAGCTGTGTATTTAAGGAATTTCATTAATAAAGGAAAAGGAAAGTTAAACCTAGCATTTTATAGATAGCAAAATTGATAATCAACTATAGAAGATATACACTATTATACAAACACAGGAATTTAGGGAATATGACCCTATGAGCCCTTTCTGAGCAATCAATTAGAAAAGGGATTCAGAGGGTAGAAATGACCACAGAACCCTGGACAGAAGGACTTGCGGTGAACATCCTGTTCCTGGTTTCTTGGAGACTCAAACCTAAGCGAAGACAATAGAGTATGTAGCAGCCATCTGGCTTGTCGCTGGAGGATGCAGTGAAAAAGATGAGTGCATAGTAGGTAAATCATATACAAATGAACTCTTTTTAGAGAACCGAGAGTGCGTGTGTGTGTGTGTGTGTGTGTGTGTGTGTGTGTGTAAACTGTGATTTGGTAGAAAAAAATTCACAAGTCAATTTAGATTAAGGGTAGTATTATTTACCGCTTCTCGATCAAGGGCATCCTGGAAATCTTTGAGTCGTCTCTCCTCATATTGTTTTTCTCTGAAAATTCTGTTTTGCCACAAAACCTCCTTCTCATGCCGAACGTGCATGAGCTGCACCGCAATCCTGCGCTCCTGCTGAGACTGCCGCATGAGCCTGTGTATCAGCTGCTCCTCCCGGTACGCCTCCTGCGGACACCACGGGAATGGCAGGTTATTGCTCAAAGCCACCTCAACTTCTCTCTGGGCTGTGCGTCCTCTGCACAATGTGTATGAGACCTATTATTCTTCTAAATTGATTTCTGCCATTTTGTTTAAGTTGAAGAGATGAAAAAAATCAAATTTAAAAAAGAAAATTTCCAACAGAGGTTACTTAAATAATTTTAGTATCTAGAAACAGTCTTGAAACTCACAATTAATCTAAATAAATATATTACTTCTTTTAAAATGTGATTTAAAAACAAATTAAGTTTTATGAAGAATCAACATAATTCTCAACTTGTAAGCATGTTTTCACAAGTTTGGAAATGTGCTCTATGCTAACTACTAGTCATAATAGAAACCGATTGCACAGATAAAGTCAGCAGATCTACGTAGTTCCTGGTAGGAACAGAAATCATCATACCTGTGTAAAAAAAGAGCAATATTGGTAGATGTTAAGACTGAACATGAAGCTATATGAAAATGGCCTAGTGCTTATCTTCAAAAATTTGAGAGCTCATAATCTGAAACAGTAACTGGTGGCTGTTCTAGGAAAACAGTAAGTGAACCAGTACCTAAATACTGGAAGAAACATTAGGTGGGAATCAGAACACCTGGCTCTTGTACCCCCACATGTACCACTAACTGGCTGTGGGGTTGGGCAAATAACTCTGTTCTGCGAGTCTATTTCACTGCAAGAGGAATGAGAGTTATAAATGGAGGACAATCTTCAAGGCCCCATCAGCTCTGTCCCTGTCTAAACAGAGACATCATGTGGAAAGAAGCGGTAATTAAAGTACTCAATAGAAACTTAGAGAAATACCTAAACATTGGAGTTTTCCATTTAAAACTCAACAGTCCAGTGATTTAGATAGAAAAGCTGGCTTCGTTAATGATACCGCTCCAAATAATCTGTACTTCTCTAAGGTTACAGGATAAACACTGTATACTTCACCAAACCAAGACACAAATGAAAACCTGGAAATTTTTAAGAATGTAAAGTTCAAATGAAATGAATATGAAATTTTTCTGTCACTAAGATATGTGACACAAAAGTCATGAGCAGCCTCTAAACATATGTCTCATCAATTTATAATATTCTAAAAATCTTCCTGTTAATAATTGATTTCTCTTAATATCCAATACTGGAGGTGAGGCAGAATATAAAATGGCCACAAGTGCGTCCCTTCTTTTTCATTCACAGTCTTGCTATCTTCCTTACAGATATCCCTATCAAAAAGGAGAACCTAGCTCTATACTCCTTAAATATAAGTTATGCAATGACCACTAACTTGAATCAACCAACCAATCAAGTATCATCTAAAGAAACATGCACATAAAACAAAGATTAAAAACAAAAACAAAAGTCACTTCGGGTCTGACTTTCTTCATTCTCTTTGCCACTCCACCATGAGCATAACCTGGTCTATAGAAAATGAGACAAACCCACCAGCCCTCCCCCACAGGACCTGACAGAGCCATCAGGAACCAACCAGCCCCCCTCCACCAACTGCCCAGCTGAGCCCCCGGACAGCACAGCACAACAATGCAGCCCAGTCCACACTGCCTATTACATTTGTGCAGAGATTTTGGATAGAAGAGGCACAATGCCAATCACATATTTTAAAAATATGACCTCGCTTTATTATTCCATGTGAATACTAGGAGACTATGTTGTGCTCATATGACCAGGTGACTTAGTTGGCAAGATAAGATGTGCTCATTCATCACTTACAAAGAGGGTGTCATATTGGTAATCTATGTTATGATTATTGTTGGATGGCAACATATTAAGGATAAAGTAGGACAGAGGGAACTACTATAAAATAACTGTGTCAGTCTGTATTTATGAAGCCTACATGAAAAACCATCCAGTGTCTTAGGACTTTATACCCAAAAGTTGAGTGGCAAGGATTTATTTCTTGATGTACCATATAAGTAATTCACATTCAGAAACAGTATTTCCAAAATTTCAATGGCATACAAGATGAAATTCGAAAATAAGGTGGATATTTAGTTTTTTAAAACATTACTTTGAAGACAAATTATCATTAATTCTCCTCAAAGTACTTCTTTTTAATTTGAACACACTTATTCTCCCGTCCGTGTCACTTTCTGGAGCAGCTCTGGAGTCTTCTTTGGTGAGTATCTTTAGTTGCCCTGTCATCCTGCCTCAATGTCCTGAATTAATTCAAAGTGTTTACTTTTCATGATCACTTTGACTTGGGGGTAGAACCAGAGGTCACATGGTAGCAGATTTGATAAATAAGGTAGATAAGGACACACCACATCATTTGCATAAGGCTGACTTGTTGAATGACACTCAGAAGCAGCATTCACTCTGATTCTTTAATCATGTTTTGTAAAGACATCCATGAAAGAGGACTTCCATAATGGCTTCTGAAAACAGCAGTATAATATTCAAAGTGAGAGGAAGTATATTGAAGGCAATTATGGCAACGTGTTTTTTATTATAATTTTTTAAAAAAAATAACCATTCACGATATTTAAAAAATATTTTCATTAGTCCATGTCTGCATATATTATGTTTACATTCATCTTAAGGACTACGCATGTAACATATCTTTATTCTTTTTATTCTACTTCCCTATCCCTCCTTTCTACCCCTAAATCTTTGGATCCTGTTCCCATTGCAAAATACCTAATTCCTTCTTTCCTATTGGCCATCTTTTTTAAAAACTTTTTTTTTTTTTTAAGGTTTTTTGAGACAGGGTCTCGCTTTGTGGTTCAGGCTGGCTCTGAGCTCAGCCTCAAACTCACATCACAGCAGTCCTCCTGCCTCTGCCTCCCGAGTGCTGGGATTACAGGCGTAAGCTACCATGCCCAGCACTGTGGTATGTGGTATTGGTTGCTGCTGGAGTGAGTCTCTACGCCCAGTATTGTTATGTGGTTACCGGGGATCGAACCCGGGCCCTTGTGCTTGCAAGACAGGCACCAGCACCACTGAGCTATATCCCTGGCCCCTGAAAAACTTATTTATACTTTGGGTTTATCATAAAAGAGAAGTTATGTAATATTTAAGTCTGGTTATATTTTGATCATCCCTTGTAGCTTTTCACAGGAACAAGATGTAAGCTATAGTATACCTAGAACATAGATATATTTGCAATAAATAAAATGAAAAATACTACAATATTTGCTTTCATTTTATTTCTTATTACTATATTTGGGGATGATCTCAACAAATATACAATCCAGGATATTCTCAGCTTGATTATCAGTCCCTGTGCTTCTCCCATGCATGGGCGCTAGAGCTTATTCTGCTCTTTAACTACTGCCTCATTTTCCAAAGATGGACCACAGCAGGGAAAAACTAATAGTTAAGCGTCTTTTAGCCATAAAGTGACCCAGAGGTCTGGCGATGAAATGCTAGTTCCAAGGAAATATTTTGGAAAAGATCCTTATATGGTAGAAACAGATGATTTGGGGAAAACTCCAAGAACTAGACAAGGTGCTAGCTTCATAACTATAGAATGAGGCTACAGTTTGACCTGTGAAGTACTTTAAACTCATGAAATCCAAAATTAAACTTCCTCCCCTTCAGACTCCTTTTTTATATTTTTCCAGTCCATGTAGTAGCGTTGTAATAACCTATTCATGAATCTAATAATAGGGTAAATTCATTCCTATCTTATCATTTCTTATTTCCAACTCTCCAAGAAGTAGTCTATTTATCCCCTGATGTGCACTGCATATAGCCTCCCCCCTTCTTCTCTATATTCACTGACACCATGGCTACTTGGGGCAACATCAACTCTTCACTATCATGCCTTCCTCTCACTTTGACTCTAATAATTATGCTCCCCCAAAATCAAAGTGATCTTTCTATTTTTAAATCTCATCATTTACTCTCCTGTGTCTAATGAGACATTAAGTTTTAATTTTGTTTCTAAAATACTTCTTGAAGCCACCTCTCTCAGTCTTCATTGCTACTAACTTACGTGTAGACTGAGATAATTCTTCCAAGGCTTAAAGGAACAGCCAAGACTATTTTGCCCTCCTGCCATCTAGTCTCTAAACCAAAGCTAGAGTGAAAGACACATCTGAACTAGGACCCTTTTACACTCAAACAGGAAACTAAAATCGGTCACTCTATCTAGTACATCATGATTTGCCCTTTGGTAACATCTGCTAGTTGACATGAGTTTTGTTAACTAAAAGCTTTGCTGTGTGATTTCCTCTGCTATGGAAGCACATTTCACCTCCTCCTACTTCAACAACCCCTAGAAACAGTCCCTCAATTCCACTCTACCACCTCCACTTTCAATTAGCTGACTCCTGAGCTTTCAGGGTTCTGGTATCATCAGACACCAACTGCTGCACCAAGTTGGGGAAGTTGACTTGCTGATCATGATACCTATAGAACCAGAGACATAACCTGGCCTCTATCCTAAAAGGAGTCTTCTATCCATTAAAGGAGTCCTTGAGGGAGCCCTCTCCAGAGGTCTTCCATAGTTACAAGAATGGAACTCTGGGTCACATTTCAGCACACCTCTGCCATCTTCATAGAGCTTTCACCCTTGCTTATTTCCTGAGCCTTCCTGAGGGGCGATAAGGGAGAGCTTCAAGTCTGGCTAGGACAAGTGAACCGTGTGCCTGTCTCCTGAGCCTAAAGGTTGAGACTCCGTCTCCCTGCAGATTCGGAGACCCTTAGGGGCTTGAACACACTCGCTCCCACACGTTGAACCTTGTCAGCGGCCATCTTGGTAGCCCCACCTCTCTTGTCTCTCACCCATGGCCTCACCTTCCCCCATAGCTAATGCCATATAGACCACCCACTCAAAGTTCTCTTATTGGGCAAAACCCTAGGTCAATCCTATCGACCCTCCTTTCCTCCTAGCCTTCACCCCGCCCTGTGACCCTTTGCTATATATGTGACGCCTAAACCTGAATAAATTGGAAGTTCCAGAAACATTCCCCAGGGTCTATACTTGACTCTGCGCCTCACCCTCTCTGGCCGGGAAAACCTCACATAGACAACAATCAACAGGGCGAGCTCTGTGAGAGCCGGTTTCTGTAATTATGGTGCACTCTTTTATCTCTGGGGCTCCCACCAGTACCTGGAGCACAGAGCAGGGTCATTAATCATGCATTCACTACAAGGCCAAATCAGAAACAGGTCTGGAGCCCTACTCCAACATGTGCAATTTGACCTGGCTTGGATCAGGTGATGCTGAGGATGCTTGTACAGGAGCTCCTGGAGTGTACTAGGGAGCAAACTGAGAGGAGGAATGACTCTTTCCTGTTTTCATTAAAATTCCTCCTTTGTCTCTTAAAAGTAATAATAGATATCAGTGGTTCATACTGATTTTAGATTGCTGTTTTGTCAGTAAATTTATTTATTGTGGTAAAACATACATAACAAAATTTACTATTTCAATAATTTTAAGTGCTAACTTCAGTACAATTACATACTTTACCAACACTACACATCTATCACAAGAGTTTAAATTGTTTGGCAAATGTGTGGAAACATTTTTCCCCCAAGTATATTTGCTGTTCTCATGTGAACATGTAGCAATGACAGTGACTCAGAATGGCAGACAACTCATGTGTAAAATCCAAAATTATGTGGATAGAAAAGCACAGCTGGCAAAGCTACCAGCACTAGTATTTATCTCTGGTCAAAGTAACTCACCTCCTGTGCTTCGTGGGCGATTAACTGGTCCATTAACAACCTCCGCCGTCTTTTCTCCCTTTGCTCTCGTGCAAAAGCATCTTCTTCTAGACGCTTCTGGATTTTTTTAATGTAGTCATCATCCGAGTAAGTATTTAACAAGTTGGTAGTTGTATAGTCTGCTGTTTCTAAACCAGTCTTGGATGCACTGAGGGTGAGAGTTTTTATTTTAGATTTTAAAATTAGGATTACAAGTCCATTCTTGTAACTATGGAAGACTTCTGGAGAGGGGTCCCTCAAGGACTCCTTTAATTGATCACTACAATCATCAAAGTGAGTGTTAGATAACTAGTGTTACAACCACAGCTTATCAATAGATTCTGATTGCTTCTCCCACATCTACGCTCTGTCTCTGTGATGTACTTAGCATGGCCTTCTTTTTGTACCCATCACTTTTTGTAGTTTCACCTACCTCTTAAGATCTTTACCTAGAGATTCTAGATTCTTCCACTCTTCTTTCTAATAGCTCTGTACTGCTTTCATCCCCTGTTTTGACTCCACAGTGGACTATTGATCCCTCACATGTCAAGGAAGACACAGCTCCATGAGGGCAGACCAGATACTAGCAAATACTCCCATAGATGGTTCCATCCACTACCACTTTCTTCTCACCAGTGACAATGCAAATTACTCTAGAAACTCCCTGCTGAATTCTGACACCTTAGTACAGTAGCTCAGACCCTACTGGAAACTCAGCAGTCAGAAGTTAACGTGCTGATCATGACACCTGTAGAAGTGGATGCACAACCTGGCTTCTACACTAACTTGTAACTTGTAAACTTGAAAAACAAATTTAGCTAGTATTAAACAACAACAATGAAGACAAAAGTAACAAAGAAAGGAATCAAGAGATGGTTGGATGGGGTAGGGGGAAGAGGATGAAAAAAGGAATTAAGATGTGTTATGTACATGGAACACTTCCCATAAGAAATGTAAACATTATGTACTACACATATGTATTAATACAACACATATTTATAGAAGATATCATTACAAATAAAAAGTATATCACAATTGTATCAATTCTTTTATGCATACCTCTCTAAAAAGTAAGTAGAAGACAACAACATATGACATATCTTGGCTATTTGCCAAGAAATAATGATTTTTTTTATATCATGAAGAAACATTGTGATTAATGTTCTGAATACTTATATTTGATTTAGAATATAACAGTCTAATTCATAAAACAAGAATATGTTATTTAAATATGTGAAGACTTAACTCATTAATTTTCTTTTTTTTTTTTTTTTTAGGTTTTTTGAGACAGGGTCTCGTTTTGTGGTTCAGGCTGGCCCCAAGCTCAACCTCAAACTCACATCACAGCAATCCTCCTGCCTCTGCCTCCCGAGTGCTGGGATTACAGGCGTGAGCCACCACGCCCGGCACTGTGGTATGTGGTACTGGTTGCTGCTGGGTGTGGGTCTTTAACTCATTAATTTTCATAAAAAGATAATTCCATAAAAGCACAACAAAATTATGCTGCAATAATTTCATATTTATAATATAGATCATATCATATTATGATCATAATTTATAGATATATTGCTCTCCAAAAAATTCTGAATTGGTAGGAAAGGGACCCTATTTCCTTCTCTTTATAACCTGTATACCTGGCATATTTTGCAAGTAGCTGATTTCTGTTAAATTTCAAATAATATGCAAAAAATATGTGTAAACTCAAACACTCAACATTTGGCTGCATTCTGTCACTGAGAGGAATTATACACAATTTATATAATTACAAGAGACTCAGTAAAATCAAAGAGCATTTAACCCTGCCAATGTATTAGGACTTAGTACAATTAAATAATACATGAGAACTGTGCACCAGAGCAGTTATAGAAGATTTATTAAAAATCTTTTTATGCTTTTATTTATATATGCTGTTTAAAGATTCTGTTCTGGATTGAACATGGGTTAAGAGCTCTATAATTTCTTTTCTCCTCACAATATACTTAATATGCTGCTTCTTTTTATTTGACAATCAGCCCATCCATCCATCTATCCATCCATCAACTATCCTTTCTTCCATCTATCCATTATCCTAATGGAGCACAAAGATTTCAAACACAGAGTGATAAAAATATAAAAATGTTAAATAGCCTGAAAAGCAAGCACTGTATATATGTTCTTAAATACCACACTGTACATCATAAATACACAAAATTATTACATGTTAATAAAAAAAGGATTTGTTTTAAAGCTTAAGGACATGTAAATGCTAATTTCCCTGATATGATCACTGCATACTGTTTGTATGGATCAGATTATCCCTTTATGTGGCATAGATATTTATAATTCAAATAACAGTCAATAAAAGTATTTTTAAAATGAAAAGCAAAAATTATAAGGAACTTTTATGACAGCTACTTGAATAAATACTCATTTAAATGAATGTAATACATTTCTGGAGGGCAGTGAGTATAAAGTTATATATCTGTTGGTTGCCAGACTTCCACCAAAGTTAAAGATTATATACATATGTCAGTAATGGAAACTTTGGTCAAATTTATTCCATTTTACTCCAGAAAGAGTTGCCATCATCAAGAATCAAGTGATAGCAAATGCTGGAGACACTGTCTGGGGGAAAAGAACACTGCTGCACTGCTGGTGGGAGTATCAACTATACAGCTACTGTGGAAGATAGTATGGATATTCCTCAAAAACTAAAAACATAAATTCCATTTGAATTAACTATTACCCTTCTAAAAGGTATCTGCCTAAAAGAGGTAAAAATATAGTGATAAATACAAACCCATGTAACAATTCATACAAGTTAAATCTCAAAAGCATCTTATATATCAATCAACATATGAACAGAAGAAGAAAATATAGTACTTATACAAAGTATGACCTAAATAAAAATTTGAGTCATTTGTAGGAAAGTGCAACTCAAGACCATAATGTTAGACACACAAGTTCAAATATCACACAGTTTCACTTAGGGGAGAAATCCAATGCATAAATAAAGTGAAAAATTAATGGTAGACAATAGGGTGAAAATAGAGAAAGAAATATTTTATAATCAAGCTTGGCTAATGTACATCTAAAAGTGTACTTTGATTTAGTATAATTGTCTTTCCTATTTTACATGTTTTTTGGCCTGTTAGTCTGACTTATTCTGTGTTTATCATAATTAACTTGATAAAGACTTATACAATGATACATAAGTGTATCTAGTGATTGGAAAATAATTTTTAAAAATGAGGGTGAAGGAGAAAGACAAGAAAAAGAATTGAGGTGTGTTATGTACATGAACCAATTCCCCACAATGAATGCAAACATTATGTTACTCAAACATGTACTAACAAGAATAATTTTTTTAAAAATTAAAAACAGTAGCTAGGAAAAGATACAGATAAATCTATCAAAATCACAGTATCCAATAACCTTAATTAAATAAGCTAATAAAACAAGTAATATATATATTTAGCTTGAAGAATTAAAAACAAAGTAGCTGTGGGAGCCATTCCACTGCTAGCAGTAAGACCCTGTACTGTACAAGATATTTCCTCCTCCCTCAGAAGAAAAAATACAGACTTTGAAGTGACAATCCTGTCCCTGAGAAACTGTTCAGAGGCAGCCTGTAGAAGAGGTAGTTACAGAAATTTCTCTTTAGGTTCAAGTTGCAAGACTTGAGCACTTATCGAGTTAGTTCGAAGTTTCTGACTGGACTCCAAACATTATCCCAGGTTCTCAGCTAAGACTTCACAAGAAGTTTAAAAAGTAGTGATTTATAATTGGGCTGAAGAGGATCATAATGAACTATTGCCTTTGTTTTCTTTAAAAATTTGTCCTAGACTCACTCACTCATGTGCTCTGTGGGGATGAACAGATGACACCCAGGAAAAAGGTCATTTCAAAATTTTGAGATATTTCTTACTTGTTGGTAGATAGTATTCTCTCTACCCTTTTCCGGGACCCCTCAGTTCTCAGAAATTAATTGTCACTGAACAAGATGTATTTTCCAAGCCCTACAACAGCATCCATTTTGAAGGATTAGTGTTTTTGTCATGTCAGTAATCAAAAGTTTCAAGAGCATGTCAACCGAGACAGCTGCAGACATTTGTGTGATCTTGATTGCTTCTGCAGTCCAGCTCTTGGCCTTCATCGGTTACCTTCAGGAACCGCAAAGCTGTAGGTGTTAAGTTAGTAGTTTGGCTGGAAGAAAAAACTGCACAGGAAAATAAATCAACTTCACATTGCATAATATCCACCTTCCCTGTAGACTTCATAAAAAGTTATTAATAATTAATTTGAATTTTGACTCTTTATCTTCCTTCATATACACTCTTAATAAAGATTCTCCAAAGTGAAAGATCTTTGGGGTAGGTATACTAGATAAATTATTTATAAATATTTAAAAGTTACACATAGAATAGAGTCCACTTTAGTGATTATTTAAAGAGTTCATAGCCCACCTTTCTTTTGCCTGCAGATCCTTTTTTATTAATGCTTCAAACTTCATGATCTCATCCGCAACATCCTTTAAAGAAAATTCATTGTCATTTAAACATTTTCATACCACCTTAATGACACTATTAACTGACTGGAAGTCTGAAAATTGACTTCAGCTCTTTTTAATGTATTATAATTTATTATTAATTTTTTTCAATCAGGAAAATAGCCAAACACTAAAGTGAGTCAGAAAAAGCCACTGTAGATAATATTTTGGGGGGACTCAAAAAATGATGTGGATTAATATAAAGTACAATGGATTTAGGAATCAGGGAGATCTATCAACATCTGCTTTACCAGCTCTGGTAAACTTAAGTTAAACATGTCAGCTTTTAGGGTCTCTACAAAATAGAGGAAATAATGCTCTATTTAGAAAGTTATTTAGAAGTTAAATTGCCAATCCACAGCCTGACACAGAGTAAGTATCCAAAGACAGTAACTATTATTCATCTTCACACAAAAGAATATTAAAAATTAAGAACTAGTATTAAAATATACTATTGTTTTTCTAGGAGATCTGACAGGCTTTACCCAGTATAAAGAGGCGCAGTTTGTTCTCATCAAATATCACTGCAATAGACATTATAGATTTAAATGTCCTGATAGCAGCAAGTGACTCGGCAGTCCTGGAATTTACAGCAGCATAGCACTGCATGGCAAAAGGGAATGGATAACTGTGTGTGTGTCTTACCTGGTCCTCACATCACAGCTATGGATTATCCCAACTGCAGCCATTCTGATTTACTTTGTTAACAACCACAGAATCCTTCTAATCATGGGAGTCCAGACCTGTACTGCCTTTAATAAAGAGTTTTCCATGCCTAATCTAAAGCTAAATTCTCTTTGTGAACAAATAGTAGTATAAAGAGGACTTCTATGCATGGACTACAGGAACTCTGAATCCAAGTAGACAAGGCCAGACATGATATGAAAGGTGTCACTGTTTATTTTAGGAAACGATTATTTTTTTCTTCAAAGTAACTACAACACTTTTATAAAGGATCATCACTTACCGCTGCCTCCTGTTGCTTTTTCATCATTTTTTGGGCCTCAAGTGCTTTCAAAGAGCGATTTGATGCAGGTTTAGGAATTTGTATGATAGCTGCTTGGATTTTGGCCATTATTTCATTTTGCCGTCTTCTGTTGAGACGTTGCTGAATATTTCACACATTGGCTTAGTTACTCAGTTTGTCAGAATAATGGGAATTATACAATTTATCAAAATTTTCTGAGCCTAACAAGTAGACTAGGTGCCATAATTATATAATGATAAGAAGCAGTTATCAATCTGATTTACATACAATTATATTAACCCAAAATTCTAAGATCCCCAATTTATATCTGATAAATGTGTTTATTATCATTATGTATTATGGAACTAAAGAATAATAAAAGTGTTCCGTACAAAGAAGATTATACTTTCCTAATCCTGCCTCTAAGTTCTATCTGCCAGATCATGAGAGAACTCTGTCTCTGACGATTGCCTCTAGGGAAAATTCAACCTAGGAGAGATGGCTAGGTTGTAGGACGGCTCCAGGCAAACCCAACAGAAATAACCATTTACCCCAAACCCAGTCACAAAGTAAACATAAGCTAGTGGCTACCACAAACACTGAATTGACACTTGGTTATATGTCATTATCAGTTCATCTCTTCACTGTATAAGGAAAATACAAGCAGAAGGATGTAAATGAAATGAAAACAAAAGCTTTAAATCTCAAGTGAAATATTTTAAAAATAAATAATTGAAGAGGTAACCTATGAAACCAATCATACTACTAATACTTTACTACTACAGTATTAGGTCAGAGCTAGTAGAGATCATTAGTTTCTATATCCAAAGATGAATTTACCACCTAATCTGCAGAAATTGACCAAAATGTAAAAGTTTTCTTCATTTTTTTTACAAAGTGTGAATTTTTATGTGTAATATCTACAATCTATTTACTTTTCTCCCCAAGAAAATCAGGAAGTCATGGGCTTTTTCTTTTGCCCAGTTTGCTTCCTATGGTCATTTTTAATATAATTTATTTCAGAATATTGGATGGTGTCACATTTTCCTTTTCCAAACTTACTTTGGAGATTGTCTCCATTTGATTTGGCTCTTTTAGGGTTGGCTGATTGGTTTCAGATAAGTTAAGAGTCCTAGGCCTTGGTCTAAACTGAAATACTACAGTCTCTTGCTATGTAGTGTTGGGGGAAGCCTGACCCTTGACTATGGCAAGTAATGAAAGCCTAAGATTTTCCAGCATTTGTGTTTCAGCTTTCCTTCCTTACCTATAAGAATGCAGTTGCCATTCAGGAATATGAATATATATAATTTAAAAGTTCTTTTATAATGTAATGGGAAGAAGTATAATTATTTTGCCCATATTTTACACATTCTATATACATAGCCACCTGAAATTCTTCTACAAGTCTTTAATAGTTCAGTACATCATTATCCAAGCATATTCTTAAAGACACACATCATTAAAGATTTTTTTTAAAGTTAGAAATGCACAGAGTTTAGTCACAGCCGAAAGCAAGGGCCAAGAGTCTGTCAGATAGATGTTTATCATGATTGGAAAGGGAAGAAAGCACTGAAATACTTGATAAGAGAGAGAGATGCAGCAGGACAAGAAAGAGGTGGGCAGGCACAAAAGGTAGAGGGAATGAAGAATAGACTTTTAAAAATTGTTGGCAATGTGAATAAGAAGTATATGACAGAAAAAGTAGATAAGTTAAACAGAAACACTAAAATAAGACAAATTGGCCAGTGAAATGCATAGGAATGGAATTTCTTTGAAAAACATTACCACACTGTCATTATTTTCACAATTTACACTGCAACATATTTATCAATTTTTTGGTGTGTACACCTACCTCTCGAGAAGCCTCATTTTTCATGTTTTGAAATTGTAAGCTTGCCAGAGCCTGCATGGTTGACATTTGTACTCCAGTCAGTCCACTTTTCCTCTTTTTCTGAAGAGCAATGTACAGTTCATAGAGGAGTTTAGTTGCTGCTCCAGGCTTTTCTGTGATGATGCTTTGGATCATGTTCTTATCACACTGCACCCCCAGCAGATGAAAGGTGGGCTCCAAGCGGGAAAAGTTAGTAAGTCTAGCTGTCAAAATCCTAGGCATTAAAATATTTTATATAATCAGTCACTGGTATTGCTTTTATCAAAGCTTAGCCCTATTCTAAGGAAAAGGAAGAATATGCCCTCTCTCCTTGATTATATAATATGGCTCTCAAAACATGGAAGAAGTCTGTAAATATTATGGTTCACTTAACTATTATGCTTTAAATGGTTTTTATGAGCTAGTTGATGTATTCAAGAATAACAACATTTCTGGGGGTAAATTTTAATAAATATTCTAAATTTCTAGAGCACCAAAATTTGGGAAATATAACTTACATGTAATTTAGTGGAAGTTCATGCTTGTTAAAGAATTTGCACACTGAGAAAAATGGTATAATCAGCAGTTGTTTTCAAATATCGAAAAACTACTGGGACATTTTTGCTGTGTCTCCAGAGCATATGATGTAAATGGTGACCTCCAAAGAAATAAGGAATATGTTTTGGGAAAAGTCTTCTTTTTTCTTTTTGAGACAGGATCTCGCTTTGTAATTCAGGCTGGCCCTGAACTCAGCCTCAAACTCACATCACTGCAATCCTCCTGCTTCTGCCTCCCAAGTGCTGGGATTATAGGTGGGAGCCACCATGCCCAGCACTGTGATATGTGGTACTGATTGCTGCTGGGTGTGAATCTCCAGGCCCAGTATTGTATGTGGTTCCTGAGGATGGAACCTGGGTCCTTGTGCTTGCAAGACAGGCGCTGGACCACTGAGCTAAATCCCTGGCCCCGAGCCTTCTGTCTTTACACATGTCCCTCATTTGCCAAGGGACTACCTTCTCTCCTCTTTGACACCTAGAGAGGGAAAACAACTTTTAGAAAAATAAGTAGCTTGTCCACCCAAAAATATTATGTTTATTTTCCTTTTTATTAATATGCTCATTATTCACGCTTTGAAAAGGCTGAGAGACATTCTAAAACAGGTAATCCTGGTTAGATGAGCCATTCCCAAAATGAAATCATTTCTCAAATGATGAGCTTCAAGTTATTAGCAGCAGGTAGTTTATACATTTTATTTCAGGTTAAGGAAATTAAAAGTATCAGACAATACGCCCACATCATGAGGCCTGGCAATAAGAGTTACCTGTAAAGTAGATTTTGAGAAATAAAGTTTTTTCTTCACCAATTACACTATGATGAAGTCCATGGATTTACCTGTCCTTTCCTTATTTAAAAGAAAGTGAGATATCCCAATAACTGGAGATAGATGATATTCAATCATCAATAAAAGCAGCCCCGGGATTGTAATTCCCCCCCACCATGCCCATGTTGCTTAGAATTGCTTTTGCCATTCTAGGTCTTTGGTTCCAGATGAATGCTTGGATTTTTTCTCTAGATCTGTGAAATATGCTGTTGGGATATCAACTGGAATTGCACTGAAAATATAGTAGTTGTGGGAGTATAGCCATTTTGATGATATTGGTTCTTCCTACCCCGGAGCAAGGTATGTCCTTCCATTTTTTGATATCTTCTTTTATTTCCTTTTCCAGAGTGCTGCAGTTTTCAACATAGAGGTCTTTTACCTCCTTTGTTACGTTGATTCCTAGATATTTTACTTTTGGGGTGCTGGCTTCCCAATTTATATCTCAGTCGGTCTACTGTTTGTGTATACGAAGGCTACTGAGCTTTGAACATTGACCTTGTATCCAGCTACCTGACTGAATTTGGCGATTAGGTCTAGTAGTTTCTTAATTGAGTATTTAGGATCCTTCAGATAGAGTATCATGTCATTAGCAAATAATAACAAATTAACTTCTTCTTTTCCTATCTTTATTCCTTTTATTTCTTCCTCTTGCCTAATTTCTGTAGCTAATATTTCCAGAACAATATTGAACAGAAGTGGTGAGAGAGGACATCCTTGTCTTGTTCTTGATCTTAGTGTGAAAGCTTTCAATTTTTTTTTAAATTATCTTTATTTGTACATTAAATATACACATCATGATTGCACTTCATAATGGGGATTTGTACCAGTATAAGACACAACTTCATTCTTATTTTTTCCCATAACCCTACCCACTCTACCACCACCCCCACATACATAAAATTTGTTTCCTTACTTTTTTGTTGCAATCTCAACATTTTCCCCTTTCACCTTATTTTACATTGAGCATTTTCTATTTCACAATATATAATATACAATGCTAGGACTCATTTACATCTTTATTTTCTCGATATGGGAAAGGTTTCAATTTTTGACCATTTAGTATGATGCTGGTTGATGGTTTCTCATTGATAGCTTTCATTAGTTTGAGATAGAGACCATCTATTCCAATTTTCTGTAGGGTTTCGAACATAAATAGGTGTTGTATTTTGCCAAACTCTTTTTATACATCAATTGAGATGACCATATGTTTTTTGTCCTTGAGTCTGTTAATTTAGTGTATAACATTTATTGATTTATGTACATTGAACCATCGTTGCATCCCTGGGATGAATCCAGCTTGGTCAGGGTGTATAATCTTTTTGATAATTCTCTGTATTATGTTTGCCAGTATTTTATTGAGGATTTTTGCATCGATGTTCATTAGGGATGTTGGCCTGTAATTCTCCTTTTTTTGTTTGAGTCTTTCTCTGCTTTTGAAATCAAGGTAATGGTTGCTTTTAGGTCATGGGGGAGGGTATTACAATCCCAAACCTGAAGCTATTCTATAAAGACACTGTGATAAAAACTGCATAGTACTGGCAAAGTAACAGACCTGCAGATCAATGGAGTATATCAGAAGATCCAGAAACTACTCCAGTACACTGAGTCACCTCATCTTTGACAAAGGAGCCAAAAATCCTCAATGGAGGAAAGTTAGCCTTTAACAAATGGTGCTGGAAAAACTGGGCTTTAACTTGCCAAAGACTAAAGTTAGACCTATCTCTTTCACTGTGTACCAAGCTAAAATCAAAGTGGACAAGAGGCATAAATATTAAAACAGACACACTAAATCTACTGCAAAACAAGTTAGGTAAAACTGTTGGAGACAATGGCTTAGGGAAGGACTTCTTGAACAAAACCTCTATAACATGAGAATTTTCAGAAGAAATCAACAAATGGGACCTCATTCTGTTAAAAAACTTCTGCACAGCAAAGGAAACCACCAACAGAGCAAAAAGGGAAACAACAATATGAGAAAGAATATTTACCAGCCGTTCTTCAGACAAAGGGCTACTATCTAGAATATATAAAGAGCATAAAAAAGATCAGCCCACCCAAATGTAAAGACCCAAATAAAAAATGGCATCTGAAATAAACAGATACTTTTTAGAGGAAGAAACAAGAAGTGCTAAGAAGTATATGAAGAAATGCTCAACATCATTAGTCATTCGAGAGATACAGATGAAAACAACACTGAGATTTCATCTCACTCCACAAAGAATGGCTGCCATTTTAGAATTAGACAGCAATAAATGTTGGTGAGGCTGTGGAGAAAAAGAAACGCTTCTCCATTGTTGGTGGGAATGTAGATTTGTACACCCTCTGTGGAAATCAGTGTGGAGATTCCTCAAAAAGATAGGATTGGGGGTCCCATTTGATCTAGCCATCACTCTGCTAGGTATATACACAAAAGAATTAAATGATTCATATCCCAGCGACATATGTGCCCCCATGTTTATAGAAGCTCAGTTTGTGATTTCTAACTCTTGGAAACAACCCAAATGTCCATCAACTGGAGAATGGATGAAAAAGTGTGGTTCTTTTATAGAATGGAGCATTACTCTGCCATTAAAAATGATAAGATTGAGTCATTCATACTCAAATGGATGTACCTTCAGGACATCCTCATAAGTGAAATAAATAGGTCACAGATGTGTAAGTATCTTATCTTTTCTCTGGTATGATAAAATAAAGATGTAAATGAGTTATAGTATATATAGTTGATATTGTGAAATAGAAAATATTTAAAAGGAATGAGGGTGTAGGAGTAAATAACAAGGGGAAAAAGAATGTGACAGTAATAAAGAAAAAAGGAAACAGAGTTTATATATATGGGGGATGTGGGTTGCAGGGCCGGTGGGGAAGGAGAAAAAATGAAAATCAAGTCATGTCATGTTCTGGCATGAACTCACAATGTTGAATGCGATGATTATGTGTATTCATGATGTACCAATAAATATTTGAATAGAAAAATAAAAAATAAAAATAGCTACTCTCCATGGAATCAGCCCGGGTGTCCATCAAAAGATGAACAAATAACAAAAACATGGTAAAACGTATAATGGCATATTTATCCAACCCTAAAGAAAAAAGCAATCACATGTTATGTGCAAAATTGGAACTAGAGACTATTACATTAAGGAAAATGAATTTGACACAGAAAGACAATTATCATAGGTTTTCCTTCATATATGGAATCAAGAAATGTTTTTTTAAAATGACTTGAAAATAGTACAAGGGGCCAAAGGATTTGGGGGAAAGGGAGTAAGAGGAGGATAAGAAGGTAGTAGAAAAGATTTATATGATTATATATGCATGTATAGAAATATCATAGTCAAATCCATTAGTGTAATTAATATTCAATAATAATTAACATAAAAATAAAATCATAAAAAGGAATGGAGGAACTTCGAGCAGGATAGAAATTCATCCCAGTAGAAAAGAGTCATGGCTGCCGCAATTGATGTTACTTGTATAGGAAGTGCACCTCCAAATACAAGGATATGAGATGCATCATGTGCTCAGGTTGCCAGACCTGCCTCTGGTACAGTACTTCTTCACCCAAAAAGGACCCATTATTCCTCATACAAAGAATTCTCTATTCAGCAACACCAGCGTCTTCACAGATGGATCCATCTGTGGCTCTACTAAAAACAGTCTATTTAGAGCAGTCGTTCCTCAGGATTCATATAGTTTTCATTCCAGGATCTCTTATGGATATCAACATCCCTGGACACTTATACAATGGTGACAATATTTGCTTATAACCTATGCAAATCTTCTCCTATACTTCAAATCATCTCTAGACTACTTACACTAATGCAATGTAAATTCTATATCAATTTTCTTTTTTAAAATTTGAATCTTTATTGGTACATTAAGAGTACACATCAACATCACATTCAGCATTGAGAGTTTGTACCAGAATATGACACAACTTGATTCTCTGTTTTTCCCTTTCCTCCAACCACCCTGCAATGTATGTGGGCGGGGGGACCTCCTATTACATAAGCTTTGTTTCCTTTTTTAAAATTACTATCACATTCTTTTTTCCTCCCCTTTCCTTTTAAATATTTTCTATTTCACAATATTCTTTTAAAAAAAATCTTTACTGGTACATTACATATACACATCATGATTGCACTCAACAATGAAAATTTGTTTCTGGTTTTTTTTGTTTGTTTGTTTGGTTTTTTTTAGGTTTTTTGAGACAGGGTCTCACTTTGTGGTTCAGGCTGGCCCTCACCTCAGCCTCAAACTCACATCACAGCAATCCTCCTGCCTCTGCCTCCCGAGTGCTGGGATTACAGGTGTGAGCCACCACACCCGGCACTGTGGTATGTGGTACTGGTTGCTGCTGCACGTGAGTCTCCACATCCAGCATTGTATGTGGTTACCGGGGAATCGACCTCGGGTTCTTGTGCTTGCAAGACAGGTGCTGGAACCACTGAGCTAACTTCCCGTCCCAACAATGAAAATTTGTATCAGTATATGTCACAATATTCTTATAGTGTAGCTCTCATTGACTCAAGAAGTTTAAAGAAATCTGTTTATTAGGTGACCACTGAGCTAACCAAAAACACAAAAATATGGATTGTTAGAGAATTAGTCCAAGAAATGCACTAAAAAATTAAAAGCAGTGAGAGAAGTGAGAAATAGTAACAATAATCAATCTTGGGGAAGTTCAATAATTTTAGTTGCAACATGATATTATTCCTAGTGTTCAATAATTATAAGACACACAGAGAAACAAGAAGGTACAGTCCACACTGAAGGAACAGAGTTAGTAGAAAGTCCCATGAAAGCCCAGAAAGTACATAACATACAAATACTGCTACAGTAAAATACTCACTAGAAAAAGGAGTTTAGAAAATGAATAAATCCTCAGAAACCTCAGAAACATCATCAAGAAAAGAGACAAAGAGGAGAAAGGAGTAAAAGGTATAACTAGAGAAATAATGGCCAAAAATTTTAAAAATTTGATGAAGCTATGACTCTACACATTCAAGAATCTCACTGATCTCTAGGCTGGGCTGAAGAGTACAGGTGAACATAATCAAGTAGCAAGAGAAAATCAAGTTGTAACAGAGCAGGGTTTCCCAGGAACATATGTAGCTCACTTCTCACGAAAAACATATTCAAAGTACTGAAAGGGAAAAAGTGCCAATAAATAATCCCATATTTAACAACACTACATGTCAAAGTTAAAGGATAAATAAGAGTTAAGAGAATTGAGGGTCCACATACCTAGCATACAAGAAATACTAAGAAATTCTTAAAGCCTAAATGAAAAAGACACTTAATAGCAACTCCAGTCACATGAAGAAATGAAGTACTGTACACGGAGAGGTAATTATACAGAAAATATACAAAAAAATGTTAAAAGCTCTTTTGTTAATAACTATTTTCTTCTATCTGACTTAAGGGATAATTATAATAATTTTTAAATTTATTTGTTTGTATGTCAATAATAGTACAAAGGAAGGAGGAAAGAACAGGGATATAAAAATGTTTGTATGTATTGAAATTAAATTAATATTTTTCTGATCCATCATTATTTAGCTTAAAACATAAATTATAACCCTCATGACAACCTCTCTGAAAATAATTCAAAACTATACTAAAATAAATTTTAAAAAATAAGATTTTCTTTGAAAATATTAGTACAAAAGAAGGTAGCAATGGAGGATCAAGACATAGAAAAAAATACCAGAATGGCCGATTTAAATCTTACCTCTTCCATAATTACATTAAAGGTAAAGGAAAGAAATAGCTACGCTTATAAAAGAAAGATTGTTAGGATAGACATTATGCTATTACTTGCCTCTTACTACAGAACATACTTTAGATTTAAAGATAAAACTTAGTTAAATAGGGCACAGATAGGTACACATCGCATATTTTCTCTGGTATGAGAAAATAAAGATGTAAATGAGTCCTAGCATTGTATGTTATATATTGTGAAATAGAAAATGCTCAGTGTAAAATAAGTGAAAGGGGACAATGTTGAGATTGTAACAAAAAAGTAAGGAAACAAATTTTATGTATATGGGGGGGTGGTAGGGTGGGTAGGGCTATGGGAAAAAATGAGAATGAAGTTGTGTCTTATACTGGTACAAATCCCCATTATGGAGTGCAATCATAATGTGTATATTTAATGTACCAATAAAGATTAAAAAAAACTTAGTTGAATGCAAAAGGATAGGAAAGATATATTATACAAATAACCAAAAAAGAGCCAAAGTGACTAGACCAATATCAAGCAGAATTCACTTTACGAAAAAGTTTCTATTAGATAAAGAATGTTTTATATTAATGTGAATCAATCCTTCAGAAAAATTTAACAACCACAATATATAAGCATTTAATGAGAGCACCTCAGAACACGTGGAGCAACAGCTGAGTTATTAGAGGGAGAAATAGCTGGGTCTACAGTGATAACTAGAGGCTTTCATACCACACTTTCATAGATGAATACAGAAACACGGCGGAAGACCAGTAACACATTACAAGACCCAATGCTACAAACCAAGTAACTCTTAAAGATATGTGTAGAATATTAAAAAAAAAAAAACAGAATACACATTCTTTCCTAGTGCACATGAAACATTTTCAGTGAAGAAGTAAACTTCAATAACTTTAGAAAGGTTGATATAACACAAAATATTTACTCCTGGGAATATACTAAAAACACTGAATTGTCTTCTTTAAAATGATGAATTGTGGTATAAGAATTTTATCACAAAGTAAATAATAAAAACAAAGATATCATGGAATCTTAAATTAGCACTTAAATTCTGTTTTATACTTTTAAAACACAGGACTAATACTAATTAATTACTTGGATTATTATATACTAATTGATCTCCTCTTATAATAAGAGGCATAATCAATTAAACAACAACAAAAAAGACAAATAGCCTGGCCAAAGACTGTAAGAATATGAAACCTACTAAGTGACCTCACGGGGTCTTTCTGGAACCATGGGACATTCTGTCCTTTGTATTTTTCAAGCACTAAAGAATGTACGTGCAGAGAGGTAACAATTTCCATACCAAGGCTTCGATTGGTTTTACGCTTGGAAATAATTTGGATTCTATTAAGTTAATTTTAAATGCTCCAAGTGCCTACATATTTAACATTTTAGAAAAATAAGTAATAATTGCACTCACCTGCTATCTGAAAATTCTGAAAAATCATCCTGAAGTTCAAACTTGTGTAAAACTTCGCCAATCAGGTAGCCACTGGAAAAGGCCTTTGCGAATGACTTGGGATCTGAGTTTGAATACATTGAAATAAAAAAAGTAAAGATAATGTTGCAATATGACATGTACACATAATCACATTCTATATTTAGACTTGAACCAAATGCCATGAATGGGTTTCTAGAAACATCTTTTCATAACAAAATAAACCATTTAACAGTAGACAAAAATCCCCAGTAAAAATCAGTTGGTGACATAAAATTTTGAAAGTGGAAAATAATTTCAAATTAAAATGAAACAAACACATCCAGTAAAATTTCTAGAAGACCCTAAGTCTAAAAAGTAAAAACCCATCAAGCTATTTTATGAAATTGCATCCTATTACTTTATTCATACAACATATGATGGAACATACTCTAGCCAAGTGAAGTTCAATTTTAAATTTTAAAATAAAAAATAAAAACATTTTAATTTGTAAATCAGTAACAAATCCAATAAAATCACTTCTACCTCCTTAGATAAACCCTCTTGAGCAGAATCAAGCTTTGGCTTTGTGGCTCAGAAAAGTCACTGTAATCTAGCTCTCATTCCACGCAAGGATGTAAATATCCCAGAGAAAATTAGCTGTGGATGCAGGCATAACCTGTGTTGGCTCACTGCTGCTTCTGAACTTTGAGATCTTAACCTTCCTGTGTTCCTGTGTCAGTTACAAGTACTAAATATACAATGATGATTAAATCAGGTTAAAAATATGTATCTGTTCAAACATTAGTAATTTCTTTACTGCAAAATCTTTCAACCACTTTTTTCTAGTTTTTGAAATGTAAAGATAGTTATTGGTGTGTTTAGTCAACTCATTGTACTATAGCACACCACAGTATTTGCTATGTACCACTCACTGGCCAACCCTCCCCCAGGTCTCACTTCTCCCTCCTTTCCCCAGACTCCATGGAAACATTCTATGTGAACCTCTATGTGATCAACATTTTTAAACTGCATGGATGAACAAGATCAGACACTTGTTTTTCTGTGCCTAGCTCATTTCATTTAACCTAATCTCCAAGTCCATTCAAGTTGCTGCAAATGGCACATTTCTATTCTCTTTGATGGATGAAAGGCATTCCATTGTGAGAAGTTATTTTAAAGACCATAGGTAATATGTGAGAAGCAAGCTACAAATTCATAAACTGACTTTTCATATTAAAAGTCTGACTGTCTATTTGCCCACAGTGGCTACCTGAAGAGCCAGCAGTTGCTGTGTGGGAAGGGAACAGCTCCCCACACCATTGGTCACAATGCAGGTCTCAACAATCCATGGAACTGCGACTGTATTGTGAGACAACAGTGCAGCTAAGAGTAGTGTGACTTGTACAGAAAACTCCCATCGAGGCAAAAAACAGCCCATAGGAAAAAAGAAGTTTCCCATTAATCAGTGATCTGTTCCTACTAGACTATCTTGTTTCTGTGTTGTTAGGACCCTGCTCTCATACGTACTCTCTGCCTCACTGCTCCCTGCACTGTAACGACCCCTTCTAGAAGCTGCATGATCAATAAATAGTGGGAGCTCCAGGAGGCAATGTTTTAGCCAGATGAGGGTTGTGATCATCTTGGACCTCCCATTGATGCATTAAGATCTTGTCTTTTTTTTCATCCTTGCACTGTACCCTTATTCAACTATCTGCACAGTTTCCAATAAATTACAGGTACAGAAAATATTTTAAGTATTCAATAGAATTTTCTTCCTTTAAAAAATTCTCATTTTTAGGATACAGTGTTATATGGCATTTATTGAGAATATACACAATTAATAGACCAAATGAATATATTATCATAGGTCAAAGTCATCATCCCTTAAAGGGTTTCAAAATCCTTCCTAAAAGTTCCATCCTTTAGGAAACATCAGCCCCAACACTGTGTATCATTCCAGTACAATACACTCTAAGTTATGCTAGATGGATCTAATTTATCTGACTGTGCATGAGGTGGCCAAGTGAAGATGCAGAGTAATACATTTTCACACCATGTATAACTGAAACCTCATTGTGAGGCTTCAGGAGGGTGAGTCAGCCCATAAGGTTGGCTGCACAGAGACCTTAAATAGAGGACTGTTGTGTGCAGAAGATTCTTTTGTTCATCTGATACCAGTTCACAATATTAAGTAGGACTTTGTTCATATTATTTCTTCTCAAAGTACTCGAAACTGAAGCACAAGCCAATTTTTAGGTTGAAGCAAAAATGTGAATTATTTCCTTTGACTCCATTCAAGGTGAGCCTCTGAACTGATCAGCATGCAAATTTATTGTCTAAGGTTGTATAATCTTTCATGTACATTAGAAAAATAATGTATAAGAAACCTGTAGGGGAAAACAGTTTCTCTATGAATCACCTTAGTAAAGAAATAATTAAGTTTTGTGACTCCTAGAAATATAAAACCTTAAATCACCTAAACATGTGCTTAGCTATAGTTCACTGGAAGAGACAGACACACTGTATTTATTGCTAAAATTTGGAATCTATCATTAACTAGTGGGCTTTTGCATGCTTTTCTTCAAGTATGGCAGTTTTATCATTATTTTAAAACTGTTCAGGTCAGAATTACCTCACTCTAAGAACATAATATATTCTTTCAGAGTTGATGGCTTGATGTCCTTATCTATCAATCCTAACAGTCCTTGCAAAACTGTTCCTTAATTTGAAGACACTGATGTGACTCTTAACAAGTATACTTAGAGACTAATCACCTACTAAGGAGAACTTGTCATTCATATGCTAAGTCCGTAATTCAGGTAGTGCTGGTGACCCTCCTGGCTACTCCTTGCAGGATGAGTTAAGCCTGTACATCATCATCAGTGCATCCAACTGTCCTGACTTTAAAACAGCACCAACTGAATTCCAGAGTGCCTTATGGTGCAACTAAAATGAAAATGGGGATTGGAGTGCTCTTCCACTAAAAGCTCTTATCCAGCAAGAGTCTTCAAGCACAATGGCTTGTAGTCCAGAGGAAATGGAATTCAAATGGCTCCAGACTTCCTCTGAAGAACAGAGGGGACCATTCCCCACAGACCCCACTGCCATCCCCAAAGGCTGTTCCCTGATGGCTGACATCAATGCAGAGTGTACTATCTGGCCTTCTCTGGCTTTGCTTTCTGTCTCTTCTGCTGGTTGTTTCTCTCGTTCTTCACCTCTTCCTTAGCTCATCCCTATTTTCTTAGGTTCTTAAATTCCCACTGGACCCAGAGTCACTGTCAGTTTATAGAGGTAACTGTCTTTCTGGCTCTAAACCATTAGATTTTTTTAAATCAATTTCTGGCTTATTGATTTCTCTTTAGAAGCAACTTCTACATCATCTTTAGTTGTCTCATTTTCTTCTTCCCTCTGGCTGGAGTTCAGACTATGCCTGTTACCTATAGTGATCAAACACCTGAGGTTTCTCCCATGAAGATAACTGCATCCTATTTTGTCACCTTCAGTGTAGAGGACAAATGATCTGATTCAAATTATTCATTACCAAAAGGTCACTTGAAAATTAAAAATCATAATGCCCTGCCTTTGAAATGGCATGTTACCTTAATTAGGCAATTCATATATAAATAAAACAAAGGTGTCTGTAGCATAAAGGTCAAAGAGGAACAGTAAGCATTTACATATTTCCTTGTTAGGATAGTTTTCAACACATAAATACAAAAATATCTGCCTACAATTGGTATTCTTGACATTTCAGATTTATTGCACATCATTAAAAAGGACTCT
>PVIR01019567.1:0-14975 GCA_004026965.1 Petromus typicus
AAGAATGTAATCACACACCAAGTAGACTCTTGCACAATCAAGAGGGGAAGTCACAGGCTTAGGGTGTTTTCTAAGTAACTGTCCTGCCACGTTGGACCCCTACCACTGGCATTTAGAGTCTCCTGTCTTCACATTTTCATGTAACTATAGTGTAGAAAGATGCTCAGAGTTGAGAGTCGGTAGCACTGCTTGTCTGGCAGATGCCACTGAATTTTTTATGGCAGGGGACAAAGGCAGGATGACAGGGAGCCTGTGTTGGACACCCCTGAGCGTTATGGGAAGAAAGTGAAGTTTGCAGCAGCATGCCCCTGAGCCCTCCAGCTGCAGTACCAAGGAAACTGGCCTGGTCCATCTGTGTTCACAGGAAGTGAACAGTGCCAACCTAAACACTATGTCTGCAGCGACCTCATCTTCTGGGGAAGTTCCCCATGCTGTTCCTGTTTCCAAGTCAGCTCGTCCTAGTCTGAGGTCTGTGAGCCAGCCGAGCCTCTGACTTATGCTCCTCGGTTCCTGGCAGGGGCTGTGTGACTTAGTACCCACCTGTCCATTGTTTGTCATGAAATACCTTTTTTCTCCATCAATTTTGCAAGATAGTTCTACAGGATATGTTAGTCTGGGTTGGAAATTGTTTTCTTTAGGGTCAGAAACATTTCACTCCAAGCTCTCCTGGCCATTGTTAAGGCTTGTGTTGATAAGTCTGTTGTAATATTAGTAGGTTTATCTTCCTAAGTATTTGTTGCTTTTCTCTAATAGCTCTTAAGATTCTGTCTTTATGTTGACATTAAATAAAAGTAACAGAAAAGATGTAACAATTGGACATCCACTTGTAGCTTCACAAGAAAAAGCAGACAGCAAAGTAAAGGGGAAATAAAAGAAATAAGAAGGTCCCCCCCAAATCCCAAAAGACCAATCAAGAACAAAATGAGTCCCCCAAATTCCTTTGTGTTTCTGAATGAGTGGTTTCTTTCCAGGGTCTGCAGAAATCCACCAGATAAGGGGGAGGAATGACTCACTACTCAGACCTATTTTGTCTTACTATCACACTTTTTTGTGTGTGAATACTGAATCTTCCCTGCTTTTTCTGCTGGGTGTGGTTGGTCAGTGTTGTCTGTTTAAGGCTGTATTCATTGCTGCTGCTGCTCTGTCCACGTCCCTCTGTTTCCTCCAGGTCACAACTTGTTCTGCCAAGTTGTACGGCTTGTGGGCTTGTGAGGTACACTCCCCTGCTCAAGGGGCCTGTCTGTCCATGAACCCCAGGCTGTCCCCATGCCTTGCATATGACCATTTGGGAGTGATCAGAAACGTGCTCATAGGATTGGGCAGCCTACTTTAGGGATTCATCCAACAGAAAGGAAATACATGTCACATATGCAGCAGGTTTTTTGGTTTTTTGAGACAGTGTCTTACTTTTGTGGTTCAGGCTGGCCTTGAGCTCAGCTTCAAACTCACATCACAGCAATCCTCCGGCCTTTGCCTACCAAGTGCTGGGATTACAGGCATGAGCCACCACGCCAGGCACTGTGGTATGTGGTACTGGTTGCTGCTGGGCGTGAGCCTCCACGCCCAGTATGGTATGTGGTTACCGGGGATCGAACCCAGGCCCTTGCGCTTGTAAGACAGGCACCGGAAGCATTGAGCTAAATCCCCAGCCCGCAGTAGGTTTTTTTAATGAATGTTTGTGCCACCTGAATTTGTGATAGCCCCAAACGTGGCACAATTCAGATGTACACCCACAGTTGGATAGAAGCACCAACTCTGGTACACCGCACTTAGCAGCAGAACAGAAAAACTATTGAAACATATAACAACATGCTGGACCTTCTGATCATTCTGGGAGAGAGCTAGGCTCAGCATAGCAGTTACAATTCTACTCACATGACTTTCTGGAACAAGCGTTCTGAATTCGGCTTATTGGACCTTTGACATGCAGGAAATGGGAAGGCATGTAGGGGTCCATGCTGCCCTCTCCTTCTTATGTCTTCACAGTTGTGTCTAATTGCTCAGACTTCCCACGGTCAATGAGCTATTCCCCTGGAAGCCACCAATCTTTACTTCTCAGGCCACAGTAACTGAAGGGAGATCAGTTCCTTTCTGGGAAGAGAACTAAAGTGAAGAAGGAACCTACAGCCTGGGCTGGGCTACTCCTGAGTACCTTTCACATGAAGACAGTGCACACTGGAGACCAGAAATGAGGTTGTCACTTAGGAAGGATGCAGTGTCTTTTCAAGACAGAGGAAGTTTTCTCGCAAGACCAGTGCTCCATGGATTCCAGGCAGAGTGAGCCAGGCAGTGGGAGGAAAAGGCAGGCAACACCCAGAGACATACCAGCCTGGTGAGCGGGACTGGCTGGTGCTGACTCCCAGGCAGGGTGTGGCTTGTTCCTGCTGCCAGAGCCACAAGGCTGCCCCTGGGAAGAGCCTCTACTTCCAGTTCCAGAGTGGACCCCATCACAGCAGGGTAAGGGTGCGCTTCTGGGGTTGTATCTCCTCAGCTCACTTGCAGACCTAGGATGCCCCCCCCTCCTGCTCCTGGTACCCCACCAGCCCTCTTCTGCAGTCACCAGCCCACTGTCTTTTCTGCAGTTCACAAAAATTACAACCCCACCCACTTAAGGCAGCCTTTGCCAGAATCTTCCATGGCTGCCCAGTATCTTGGGCCCTGAAGGATACCCTTAGATGTCACCATTATTTCACTAGTTCTTCAGCCCTCATCTGAGGACCTGCATCTGGTCTGACTGTGACTCGTCTATTTCCTTCCCTGGCCTTGGTCCCTGCTCACACCAATACCGGCTGAGGCCCCTCTTGCAGTTCAGCATAAACTTGTGATATGATTTAGCGGCCAACACTGCCTGCCCTAGTACTTCCCCTTACCCCTGCCCCGTCACCCTACATCCTGCTTGCATTTCCAAACTTCATCTCCTTTACCTCCCCTCCTCCCACCACCGAAGCTCTCAGAGAGCAGCTCCCAAGCGCAGGCCTCAGCCACCAGCCTTTCCACCCCAGGAACCCCAGCCCGGCCTGCACCCCGGATCCAGTGAGTGCAGAGCTAAACTCGTCTCTCTGGGTGCCCACTCCCTCCAGGTGCAGGGCCGAGTGAGTCCTGGGTATGGATACTCCCTTGTCGCCCATCCAGGGACAGCCCTGACAGAGCTCCACATTTACCAGCTGTGTGGGCATCAGCCCGGGTCTCTGCAGGAATCTCCAGACAGGGAGAGATTGCTCTGTACCCTGTTCTGTGACCCCAGCTTTCCAGTGGTCCACTGGCCTCCATCCTAACTCCCAGCTGGCTCTCTGAAGGAAGAGCTGGCCTCTGTAGGGTCAGGAGGATCCTGGAGACCTTGCTGAGCCCAGAGAAACAGAAATCTAGATTCTGTGATTGCCTTTGTTATCACTTTACATGTTTTCCATAGGACTGGAAAATGTTTGCAGTTTCTAGAGAGCAGACATAAATGGGGGGCGGTAGGCCCACCTGGACAATGTGGGCCGGCTCTCTGAGTGGTTCCCTGGCCTGGTTCCAGGGTGGGATTATTGGGATGTATTTTCCAGCACATTTCTGCAGATGCAAGCAACTTGTGCTTGGTTTGCACATAAACAGTGCAGGAAACATAAATAGTTCCAGGGCTGAAAATTTGGAATCATTTGTTAGGGTCACTTCTTCCTCCTGAAGAAGTGTTTGCAGGGCTGTCAGGGGCCTCTCCAAGCTCCTCGTGGACCTGCCCAAGTTTTGGGACCCCAGCCCCCACATTAACAGACTCCTTATCAGCAGCACCTGCTCCACAAGCTGCTGAGCAGCCAGCTAGCTGTGAGCAGGACCTGGATGAAGCATAGGAAACTACTGAGCAGACAGAAAATGGCCACTCAGCACCGAGGAAGCAGAGCTGAAAGGAACTGGGCTGTCCAGAGAGCCGAGGCCTCGGAGGCGGGGACCCCACTCAATTCTCCAGCCCCAAGGCTTGCACAGCTCATGGACACATACACAGGGCAGCGTAGACTGCACAGGGCAACTACAGCCTGCGGTCTGACCACAGGAAACCACACGGTCACAAGCCCAGCAAAAGCTGAGGATGACACAGTGACGGATTTTAGCCAGGAGAGCCAGGTTGAATGCAGGCTTATTTCTGATCTTATTTGGGTCAAGTAGGACAGACCTGTCAGATCATGATGAATTGGGGCCTGTTTTCTGGGCTGAAAGATTTAGAAAAGCCTTCTCCTGACTAGCCTCCATCTTGTTAATATTCCCCTCTGTCCCCTTGTGCGAGTTGTTTTCTCTGAGTTCCTTACAGACGAGGTGACCCAATCACGAGTGCCCAGCACTGAGTCTACATGACAGTGTGGAGCCCCCAGGGTTCTGCTCAGCTGCCTGCCCCATATTGGGGTCCATGCTGGCTGTGCAGCCACCAGAAATTGTTGTAGTCTTTTTTTTTTTTTTTTTTTTTTGAGACAGGATCTCCGTTTTGTAGTTCAGGCTGGCCCTGAGCTCAGCCTTGAACTCACAGCAATGACTATAGGCGTAAATCACCTCGCCTGGCACTGTGGTATGTGGTTCTGATTGCTGGTGGGTGTGAGTCTCCATGCCCAGCATTGTATGTGGTTACTGGGGATTGAACCCGGGCCCTTGCACTTGCAAGGTAGGCGCCCGAACCACTGAGCTAAATTCCCCAGCCCAAACTGTTGCAGTCTTAAAAACTGATTGCTGAGCCTAGACCTGGTCTCCACTGGTGGCATCAGACTAGTCCCAAGTCAAGGTTGTGCTGGAGGTAGAAGGTCCAGGGCTTTCCTGATATGGGATAGGATCGGGGCTCAGAGTTGTTTCCAGTTTCTTAGAATCACAAACAAGGCTAAAGAAGTGAAAATGCCCTCTACAGAGTGACAGCAGGCCACTGAAAAGAGCTGACAGTTCCGACAGGGGCAGACAATGGGTCTCTTACGGTCCTGGGGTCATGGGAGGTTCCACAGTTGGGGGTGGACAGGGTCATGGCTCAGTGGGGTGCCTGCCTGGGCCCTCCTTCTGAGGGGTCATCTGACCATATAACACTTTTGGAGGAAGAGTGTTGTGAACCAAAACAGGGGCGGGATGGGTGGGTGAGACAAAGAGCCAAGCAAGTGAGGGTGGACATAGGCCAGTGCCCTATAACTTTGGTTTCGTACATGCCTAGGAGCCTCTGGGTAGTAAGATGACCTTCATCTGTTGGTTTCTTCATATTTTGCATAGTCATTCTTGCTCTGTCTCATTTCTTAATTTTTGTCTCTAAGCTTATTTGTTGGACCTCGCTCTACCTCCTGCCCCATTACCACGCCCCACTCAGGGGGCTACTGCTTGTCCCTCCCATCCTCAAACTCAAGGCTTCTGTGTCCAGACACACACAAAGACCTGACCCAACAAGGGCAGGCTAGTGTGGGGGCTCCAAGTAGGAGGCGGGACCAGGAAACTCTCTGGAAAGAGGTGAGCAGAGGACTTGGACCTAGAGCGTGGGGCGCAGTGACTGGAGGACACTGTGTGCTGGAGTGGGATCTCAGCTGCACTGTGTGCCAGGTGAGGTGCAGCAGCTCTGAGAGCTTTGCTTATGGCCAGTCCCTCTTCCTCCTGTCAACAGATGCCTCAGAAGCCCCTCACAAACATGGCTGGGGTGGCCACCCACAGCCTCAGACAAGCTACTGATACGTAATTCACATGCAATAAAATTCACACATTTAAAAGACCTAAGTGTAGTAAACAGGGGAAGGGAACGTCTAGAACTTTTGCATTAAGTTCTAGTCTTCTGTGAGTTTCATAGCATGTGGGACCACTGAGTCCCTGTTGCTACCAGAGATGAAGACAAGAGTCAAGTCCAAAGTCCGTCTGCAGGCAGGAGGTCCTGGTCAATTTTGACCTTGCAATTCCCAAACAGGGTGGTTCCCAACAACTAAAGGCATTTTCAGAGTAAAAGAAGCTCTGTGCCATTAGGGTCACACCTCTGCCTCCCTGTACAGCCTCTGCAGCCTTTAATCCACTTTGTCCTGGTCAGTTTCCTTACTTTAATTTTCTTATGAATCATGAAACGTGATTTTTTTGTTTTTTCTGTCATGCTTCCAAGGTTCACTTGTGTTGATGCCAGTACATCATTCCTTCCTCCTTATCACCCGGCAGAACTCCATTGTAAACACTACACTTTATCTTTTCATCCGCTAGTGGACATTTGGGTTGGTTTGTCTCTTATCTCTTACAAAAGATGCTGCTGTAAAATTCATGCACAGGGTTCTGTGTAGACATACGCTTCCCTTTTCAGGGGTGGAGTTGCTGGGTCATATAGGAACTCTGCTTGGCCATTTGAGGAACATCCAGGTAGTTTTCCAGAGTGATTAGGCCATTTTACAGTCCCAACAGTGTTTAAAAATTCCAGTTTGTCCCCTTTCTTCCCAATGCTTGTCTAACTTGATTGTACTCTTCCATGAGGTGTGAACAGAACCTCGGTGACTTTTTTTGTCCATTTCCCACATGACTGGTGATGTCAAGGATTGTTTCATTGCATATTGACCGTTTATATATCTTAATGCTTTTTCTTTCTTTCTTTAAGGAGTGTTCTACCACTGAGCTACATTCTAATTGCTTTGGTTTTTTGGTGGCCACTAGGAATTGAACAGTTAGGGCAAACTGAGACACCCCCCCACCCCCACCCCCACCCACCACACACACACACACACCCCGCTAGGCAAAAATGAAAGCAACAAGTGAAGTTTTATTTCCAGCCTGATTGAAGGCTAATCGAGGGCAGCCAAGCCTGCTGGATTAGGTGAAGGCATACTTTATAGGGGAGTTTGGGTAGGGGAAGGGTAGTGCCGGGAGGAGTGGAAATTTTGTCCTGGGGTAGAGGAAGTCTGGTAGTCTTCAAGAATATCTGGATCCCCAGGTATTGTCGCATACAGTGGGCTGCTTATCTCAAACCCAGCCTTGGCTTCCTGTTATCCTTTGCACCTTACAGATGTGTGAGCACATTGCCTGGGAAGTTTTCCTCTTCTCCTTGGCAGGAGTCTGATAAATCCAGGGCCTTTGCAATTAATTACATCCCCAGGTTTGTGTGTGTGTTTAACTTTTGGAGACAGGGTCTTACTAAATTGCCCAGGCTGAGCTCAAACTTGGGATCCTCCTGCCTCAGTTTCCCAGAGTCCTGGGATTACAGACATAACTCACCACGTTATTTTTAATGGCATTTTTTTCTAAAATTCATTTCAAATTGTTCTTGTAAGAATGCTACAGAAAGAACCGATTTTTGTATATTTATGTTGTTTCTTACAAGCTTGCCATTTGTTAGCTCTAGTAGGGTATTTTAGTGGATTTAGTGGATGTGTCGCCTCCAAATAGTCTAATTTCTTCCTTTCCAGCCTGGCTAACTTTCATTCCTTTCTTTTGCCCGAGTATCCTGGCTAAAGCCTCCAAGACACTGTTCAAGAGTGACAAGAGTAGGTGTGGCTGTCTTATTCCTGGTCTTAGGGGAATCATCCATCTTCATCTGTATGTCAGCTATGGGAGGTTGTGGGTGCCCTTTAGAGGAAGTTTCTAGCTTGTTTTGTCATGAAAAAATGTTGAGTTTTATCAAAATCTTTTTTTCTGTTATGATTGTTAAATTTTTAATACTATAATGTATTTAGTATATTGATTTTCAGATACTGCTTCCCTGTATCAACCCAACTCAGTCTTCTTGTTGCTGGATTCAGTTAATATTTTTAGGTTTCTTGCATTGGCATGTTAAGATACTGGTGTAGAGTGTTGTGGCTTTATTTTTTCATTTGCTTTTAATTAGGGTAAAGACTAGCCTGACAGAATGAGCTGGATTCTAATGTATGTTAGTTGTGAACACTTGTCATTAACATTCTGTTGCCAGATTCCAGGAGTAGAGCCATTTGGCCCTGTGGGTAGTGTCAATTAGTGATTGATTCTTTTTACTTTCATTGGTTCTAGTCAGATGTCGTGTCTCCTCCTAGGCCCATTTCTGTGGTTTTCCTCCCTAAAGTTTATGCATTTCATCTAAGATACGCAGCTGGTCACCATTACCTGTAGTGTTGCTTTCGATCCCTGTCTCTCCTTTTCAGGCAGCAGCAATGTCCCTTCTTGCATTTCTGCTTCTGGTAGCTTGGCTCTTCTCTTTCTCCTGGCCACACCAGCTAGAGATTTGATTTGTCAAGTTTGCAGATCTTCTCAAAGAATCAGCTTTTGGCATCAGTGTTGTTTTCTTTTTCATTCACTGTTGTTCTAAGCTTTATTGCCTCCTATTTGCTAAAGGTTTGATTTGCTTATCCTTTCCCAGTTGTCTTTAGATGACAGGTTAGGGCTGGAGATTTAGGTCGGGTGGTTCTGTGCCTACCTTGGATGCACAAGGGCTTGAGTTCAATCCGCAGTACCGCAAAAAACAACAACAAAATAAGATGACAGGTTAGGTTATTTGGTAATTTTCAGCCTTACTCCTTTCTTGTAGGCAGGGAGAACATTACTGGAGAGGCCGTAGGTGGTTCCAGGTGTTAAGTAGCCTCCCAGTTTCCTTGCCCAATAGAATGTATCAGCTGTTATTAATAACATCCAACTGAAGTTTTTAAACTTTTTTTTTGGGGGGGGGTGCAGGGTCTCACTTTGTAGTTCAGGTTGGCCCTGCTGAACTATGTAGTTCTGGCTAGCCTCGAACTCACAACACTCCTCCTGCCCCTGTCTCCTGAGTGCTGGGATCACAGGTGTCACGCCACTATGCCCCGCCAACTAAACCTTTTTAAAAAAACTGGAATGTCCAATTAGATTATGTTTTTAAATACATATTCACTATTACTGCATGCTGGTAACACAGAATGGTGAAGTTCATTTTGGTAAGTGGATGTATTTAATATAATGTGGTCATTTTCTATCCCATTTCCCCTCTTTTTTTCCTCCCCTGTCCCTCTGATCCTCTTCAGTATCCAATAATCCATCTTCTATTTCCTGTCATCTCTCCTTTGGTTTCTCATACAAGAGAAATGTGGACATAACTGAATCTGGCTAATTTCACTTAACGTGATGGTCTAGTCCCATCGTGTGTGTCTGTGTGTGTGTGCGCACGCGCGCTTTTAACAGAAATTGGGGCTTTTCAACAGGATTCCTCCCCACCCCCACAGCCCATCACGCACTTCCCCTGAAGAGGTGGTGCATAGTTCCAACCGTGTGTCCCCTCTCCTCCCCAGGGTGAGTGCTCCGCGAAGTGCCATAGCCTCTTTGTGCTGGAGACCGTGTGTGTGGCCTGGTTCTCCTTTGAGTTCCTGCTGCGCTCGCTGCAGGCTGAGAGTAAGTGTGCCTTCCTGCGGACGCCGCTCAACATCATCGACATCCTGGCCATCCTGCCCTTCTACGTCTCCCTGCTGGTCGGCCTGGCGGCGGGGCCGGCGGGCAGCAAGCTGCTGGAGCGCGCAGGGCTGGTGCTGCGCCTGCTGCGCGCGCTCCGCGTGCTCTATGTCATGCGCCTGGCGCGCCACTCGCTGGGGCTGCGCTCGCTGGGCCTCACTGTGCGCCGCTGTGCGCGCGAGTTCGGGCTGCTTCTGCTCTTCCTGTGCGTGGCCATGGCACTCTTCGCACCGCTCGTGCACCTGGCGGAGCGAGAGCTGGGCGCACGCCGGGACTTCTCCAGCGTGCCAGCCAGCTACTGGTGGGCGGTCATCTCCATGACCACTGTGGGCTACGGCGACATGGTGCCGCGCAGCCTGCCGGGCCAGGTAGTGGCTCTGAGCAGCATACTAAGCGGCATCCTGCTCATGGCCTTCCCGGTCACCTCCATTTTCCACACCTTCTCGCGCTCCTACTCAGAGCTCAAAGAGCAGCAGCAGCACGCCACCAGCCCTGAGCCAGCACTGGGCGAGGACAGCACGCATGAAGACAGCACTCGCTCAGCCACTGCCACTGAGGACAGCTCGCCAGACCCTGAAGGCACGAGCTCAGCCAGAGGTGCACAATCACCCTGAGGTGCTAAGCAAGCTAAGGACACCAAGTGTGCTCAGCATGCAGCAGAAAACTGTGGCGTGGGCACCAGCCTGGACCCACAGACATACGGTTCCAGTGTAATTCCTCACCTTGGAACTCCATTCTGACACAAGCTCCTCAGATGACTCGGCTCCTCTAGGGTGGCAGAGCTCAAGCTTTGCATGTGGGCATTTGAACCGAACCCTTACCCTACCTTTCCAGCTGGTCTTCCAACTCACGGGTATCACACGCAAACACATCTCTACTAGAACTGCTCTGAAACATGCAGCCACCCCACCCCCCTCAAGGTCTGGCTGCAAGGGAAAGCAGTTAAGAGTTCAGGATGGATAGGGTCTTGTCCAGGTAGCTCCCGCAGGAACACTGGGGTGTATGTGTGTGGCGGGGGGAGAGCACCCTTCCAAAAATTACAGGTCCTTCTTTTCTCCACGGGGACGGGAAGAATGGAACTTTCCAAGTCATGCCGCTTCGTATTTCATTTTTATGAGCTCTGCCACCACACCTGAGCTATGGCAAGCAGACAACGCACCATCCAGGGGACCCACTGTGGGGCAGCTCTCTGCCCAATCCCTGGTAGTTTCTTGCAGGGCCCCTGGTGTGGGGGGAGGCCCATATCGGGTCCTTGCAGCTGCAAACACTTCTGAGATCCCACTGCAAACCAATAAAAAATGCCAGCCTCTCCTGCATAGCTTCCCGCTCAATTCCTCTGGGGCAGTGTCACCTGCAGTCCCTGGGATCCCGAGTGCTGGGTTCCAGGGGTCCAAGAGGGGTTTTCCTGTGATGGTGAGGAAGTCAGCATGTGGCTCCAGTAATAAGAATGCATTCGACCTTGCCAGCATCCTTGACTCAAAGCCTAGTTGTGCACTCGCTCCAAAACAATAAGCTGGGTTCCCAGTTCTCAGTGCACAGCAGGCCCAGCCTCACAAGGACCCCGCTCTCCCCAGGGTTAGGGGAGGTGATCACAGGGTACCAACCTGGGCTGGATTCCCACACAGCCCCTGAATGCTGGCAGGTAGCATGGTTTGAGCCTCAGCTCCCCACCCTTGTTTTCATCCTCTTTGCCCTGAGCCATGTCCTGGCATGCACACAGGTACCTGTCTCCACCTACTTTACCAGCCAGTCAGAGCACAGGGGGAAGGGCTCCAGGACACAGGGAAACAGCTTTCTCTTGTCAGTGACCAGGAGGCATACTTCCTGGGCCAGGCAAAGAGGCCAGCACACATGGGAGTCCACTCTCCCACCTGGCAACCCCACTTTCTTTTTTTTTTAGGTTTTTGGAGACAGGGTCCCGCTTTGTGGTTCAGGCTGGCCCTGAGCTCAGCCTCCAACTCACATCACAATCCTCCTGCCTCTGCCTCCCGAGTGCTGGGATTACAGGCGTGAGCCACCACGCCCGGCACTGTGGTATGTGGTACTGGTTGCTGCTGGGTGTGGGTCTCCACACCCAGTATTCTTATGTGGTTACCGGGGAATCGAACCCAGGCCCTTGCGCTTGCAAGACAGGCGCCAGAACCACTGAGCTAACTCCCCAGCCCAACCCCACTTTCTTTCAGATTCTTATACAAGCTCCTTAGGGTAGAAAAGATGCCCTTCGGGAGTAGCTGCCAAAGATGGCCCAGCCAGGGCCGGGAGCCAGACTGCTAAGCACCTGTTTCCCTGCATTCCCTGGGGGCTCTTCTCCATACTGGGCCTCATGCCTGGGTCAAGCCCAGTGCTAAAGGTTAGGAAAAACTGCAGGACCAGATGAATCCACCTGAAAGCCATAACTTCCTCTAAAGCTGAGCTGGAGTTTGAAGGCACCTGAGGGGTCCTGCCATTAGACCTTTCCTCTTTGGACTCCACAACATGCTGTGAGAAGCCCTAATAGCAACAGCAGCTCTGGCATTGGCTCACTAAGACTCTGTCAACTTCCTGCATCGGTCCTGAGTTCAGGCTGCTACACCTCCTGCTCATCTTCCAGGGAAAAGATAATTCCTCCTGTGCAGGGGACACTGACCTGTACCATAAATACTCTGGGATTAAACTTAGGTTTCCTGGGCTGGGGATTTAGCTCAGTGGTTCCAGTGTCTGCCTGGCAAGCACAAGGTCCTGAGTTCAATCCCCGGTATCACATACCACACTGCTGGGCATGGTGATTCATGCCTGTAAGCCCAGCATTCAGAAGGCAGAGGCAGGAGGACTGCTGTGAGTTTGAGGCTGGCCTAGGCTACATAATGCATTTGCGGCTAGCCTGAACTACAAAGCAAGACCCTGTCTCAAAAAAAAATCCCCAAAACCTCAGGTTTCCCTCAGAGGCCAGGGACATGGTGGGGAACAACCAGCACCCAGGAGCCCCAAGACCAGGGGCCATGAGTGCCTGAGTCCACTCTGAGTCTCCAGATAGGAGATGTCAGCTGGCTCTGCTGAGAACTGACACATTTCTTGCTAAGGCAGCAGACGACCCAGCTCCTTGGTTCCTCTGAAGACACCAGGGGAACCACCCTCCCACACCAGAAAGGCACAGCACTGGGCCAGGACAGGTCTGTTTCCTGTCTGGCTTCGGGAGACAGCAACCCTCCAGATTCCCACCAGCCCACTCCCTCACACTTGAATCAAATCCTCACAGGAAACACCTGCTGTGGGGCTCTGGCAAGGCTTGACAGTACACTAGCTGCTTCCTGGGTACATCTGTTGTTCAAAGTGACTGAAGTCATTCAGGACAGCAGTCATGTGACTGAGCTAAAAAAAGTGGCTCCTTCCCCAACCCCCGCTGGAGCCGGGCTGAGATCTGTTCGCAGTCCCTGTACATGCTGCTGAGGATAGCCACTCTGGCCACAGGACTGTGGCAACACAGCGTCAGGACCACGTGGCCATCTGAACAGAGACCAGATCACAGTGCCAATGAATCAAGCACAGTGTGGCTTCTCTGTACCTCGGCTGCCTCAGAGACAGCCGCAGATGGCCAGTGATTCCCAAAGCATCCTGGCTCGACATCCTTGGATGCACACAACCCTGTCACGGCCATAGGTCTTGAACTCACAGAAAACAAGCTGTCGTCCCTGTGGAGAGTAACTTGTGTCCACAAACTCCAGGCCCTGCTGGCTTAATCACCAACAACCGTTTCATGACCAAACCTGTGCCCGGTCCCTTCAACCCTGACCCACCCTGAGCCCTGCCCTGCCAGGGTGGCTTGGACTCCATCCCCAGGCCACAGAGAATCTACAAGCAGTTTATTGTCCCAAAGCTGCCACGTGGGGTACATTCATTCTGCAGCCTGCAGTCAGCGACACTTTAGAGCGAATTACTACTAGACACATCTCCCTTCATTTTTTAAAAATGTACATTTTCAAAGCCAAAGAGCTAAGCAAGAGCCTCACTCAAACATTCAAGAGTTCTGAGGGAAACTCAAAAGGCAGAGACAGCACTGACGCTTTCTCGCCAGCCACAGAAAGTTACACAGTAGCTGTGGCAGAGCCTTGGTGCTGGACTGCAGACAGCAGAGACCTGTGCACTCTCTGGAAGCAGACCCTCTGGCCCGCAGAAAGGAAGATGCCACTACAGGAGCCACACAGAAGCATCTGGAACTCTAGGCCCAGAAACTGCCAGGTCGGCTCGGGGCTGCTGAAAAGGGCAGGCCCCAAGTTAAACCGGAAGGGGCAAAATACAGTGACAGGTGTCAGACCAGCAGCGCCCATTTCCCGGTACAGTGGACTTGGCACGGTGGGGGAACAGTGTGAGGACAGGGCTGCCAGCAGCTGGGATCCCCACCAGCTGTTCCTGGGGCCGAAAGTCTTCTTCCTTCAGGACCTCCCTGAAGGATGAACACAGGGAGGCTGTGTTGTGGGCCAGGCCAAAAAGCTCACAGAGCCCTTAGCCCCAGGGACTGCAAACCTGTCTCAGGGTCAGGCCAGTGTTTTCTAAGCAGACACGGAAAACACTCGTTTTGTCCACCACCTTGAAAACACCCAAAGGCTGGCCCTGAGTACGAGACCCGCTCTCACCACACCTACAGTGCTGAGCATGAACACTGGCCCTCATCCTTCTGCCGAAGGCTCCACCCGAGGTTGGTGGAGAACCCACACCCAGACTGTCTATGCCCACATGGCCGAATGTTCCTCACAGACCACAGGGCCCTCCCTAACACGGGGAGCACAGGCGCTGGTCAATGCCCAAGGCTGGCAGTCACACGTCCTCTGTACTCCATGAGTGCCTCAAAGAGCCTTGGCACTGGCAGGGTGCACTGCATGGGGCACTGGCTTTTGGGGATGGTGGGCGAAGGCGTAGGCCTGCCCCAGGATGGCCAGGTCCACCAGCACCTGCAGCAGGCCGCAGACTGAGAACTGTAGGGGGGCGCCATTAAGCAGGAAGTAGGCTGTCTTGAAGGTGTCACCACTGGTCCACATGAGCACCATCTTGAGGCTGCAGAGACACAAGAGGGTGGTGAGATCATCAGGAGGACAGTCAGCAGTGACCAGGAGAACAGGGGACATACTGTGGCCTGTTGAGACTGAAACTGGGTATAACTTGGGCTGGGTCTGCACCTGCTCTGCTGCAAAGCTGGACAATCAGCAGGAAATGACACGTGACAAAGGCAGCTGCCCCTCACAAATGCAGATGCATACGGCAGCCTGCAAAACTCCAAGAGGGACCCAGCATGATGGAACATATCTAATTCTGGCAGTCTGGGAGGCTGAGGCAGGGAGATTTCCAAATTCTACCCAAGCCTGAATAATTTAGCAACTTAAAAAGACCTTATCTCAAAGGAAAAAAGGTCTGGAGCTGGGCATACCGGTAAACACCTGCAGTCCCAGCAATGGCAAGACTGAGGCAGAAGGATCACCGTGAGTTCAAGGCCAGCCTAGGACACACAGTCAGTCTAAAGCCAGAGTGAACTATACAATGACAAGTCTGGGGAAGGTGAGCAAAGGCTCAACTTTAATATCCATTATTGCAAATAAACAAAAACACGAAGAGGGGCACAGTGTCCCTGTTGGGCAAAGAGGTTAAGAAATTCTCCCAATAGGGCCGGA
>PVIR01019567.1:15075-31907 GCA_004026965.1 Petromus typicus
GTGGAGACCCACACCCAGCAGCAACCAGTACCACATACCACAGTGCCGGGCGTGGTGGCTCACGCCTGTAATCCCAGCACTCGGGAGGCAGAGGCAGGAGGATTGCTGTGATGTGAGTTTGAGGCTGAGCTCAGGGCCAGCCTGAACCACAAAGCGAGACCCTGTCTCAAAAAACCTAAAAAAAAAAAAAAAAAGAAATTCTCCCAATATCACATCACACAGTAAGCAGGTGTGGGCTCCTGTGGGTTTTACTGCAAGGCCTGGAAAGGACGGGGTCCAGGGTGACAGGAAGTGCAGCTGCAGCCCTGACCCCAGGAACACCTGTCCCGTCCCGAGCATTCTTCCTGGCTTCTTGCTGTGAGTGGCCCCGCAGCCCTGATGCACAGGCACACTGTCCACCACAGCAAGGGAGACATGAGGTCAGTGCTGGCACAGGGTGCTACCCGGGCCCTAGGGATAGTTTTAGCTGCACAGATCCTCAGCTGCTTTGCACTTCAGGCGAGACATTTCATGGATATCACACTGCTGTCCCCTGGGACAGGAATGTAACTGCCATTGCTGAGGCTCTGCCATCAGTACACAACTGGAGGGACGGGTAGGAGAAGAGAGGTGGCAGATCAGAAGCTGGGGCCCAGCCCGCATGGCAGCATGAGGGCAGACACTCAGGTTTCACATGGACATAGAGCGTTCCCTTCTACCTGCTGGAATTTTCAGTATGGTCTTTCCCCTGAGACAATGAATTACCTTTCTTCCCCACATTGAGTTTTCTATAATGCTTAAGGCTCAATAGCACCTGCAAACAGCAAGTCCCAGAAGTTTCCAGTGGAGTCCTAAGGCACCCTGTGGCCAGCCTTAGCCAATTAGTAATGAGCCACTCGCCCCTAGTCCTTCCATGCCTGGAGAAAGTGCTGGTTCCAACCGGAAGTTACCTATAGTTCAGAAAGCCCACCCCCAGGGCTGAGGGCCTTGTAGGTGGAGGCAGGGGGACTGTCATTTAGGGGCTCAGGGTTCCTATTTCTAGCTCATTTGGGGGCTGGTGGCCTGGGAGAGGTTACGGTTCCCTCTCAGGTCCCCACTGCAGCCACTGCCCTCCTCAGTACCTCTTGGTCTGACCTCTCCACCACCACCACCAGTGTTTCAATCTGGGTTCCCATTACCTCATCCTCAGCTCTCTTATTCTTCCTCCAAACTGGAATGTCATGTCACTTTTCCTAAAATACCTCTCACTTCACTCTGGCCCGGGCAGCAGTCGGGAATGCCTCTCCCCTTCATGCCATGAAGATGAGCGCCAGTTCCTGCACCTGCTCAGCCTGCCCTCCAGCTGTGGCCCACACAGCATGCCAGGGGGGCATGACGAGCACTTCCACTATAAGAGCTCACTGGCAGTAAAAAATCACCCAAAGTAGACTTCTAAACACAGTCTCTGACCCTGGGTTACACAAAGCTTTCTTAGGTGAGACACCAAGACCACAAGCATAAAAACACATACACACATATTAGGCTTTTCAAAGTTAAAATCTTATTTTTTTCTTTGTTTTTTGAGACAAGGTCTTCACTTTTGTAGTTCAGGCTGGCCCTGAGCTCTGCCTCAAACTCACAGCAATCCTCCTGCATTACAGGAGTGAGCCACCACACCTGGCACTGGTATGTGGTACTGATTGCTGGTAGGTGTTGAGTCACCACACCCGGCATTGCTGTATGTGGTTACTGGGATCGAATCTGGGTCCTTGCGCTTGCAAGACAGGCACCAGAACCACTGAGCTAAATCCTGGGCCCCCAAAGTTAAAATGTTACGCTATAGCCAGGGATTTACCTCAGTGGTGTCACACCTGCCTTGCAAATGCAAGGTCCTGAGTTCAATCCCTGGTACCAAAAAAATAAAACAGATAAATAAATAACAAATAAATAGGCTTATTTTTAAAAGATATTATGCTATGAAGGATACCAGCAACAAATACAAAGATGATAACCACAGAAGGGAAAAAGTATCTATAGATCATGCATTTGAAGCATTCTAATATCCAGGATATATTTTTTAAAATTATTACAACCCAGTAATACAAAAATACCTACAAATAATCAATTTTAAAAATGGGCAGAGAGGGAGCCGGGGAGTTAGCTCAGTGGTTCCGGCGCCTGTCTTGCAAGTGCAAGGACCCGGGTTCGATTCCCCGGTAACCACATAACAATACTGGGTGTGGAGACACACCCAGCAGCAACCAGTACCACATACCACAGTGCCGGGCGTGGTGGCTCACGCCTGTAATCCCAGCACTCGGGAGGCAGAGGCAGGAGGATTGTGATGTGAGTTTGAGGCTGAGCTGAGGGCCAGCCTGAACCACAAAGCGAGACCTTGTCTCAAAAAACCTTAAAAAAAAAAAAAAAAAAGGGCAGAGAGCCTGAACAGACATTTCTCGAAAGAAAATACGAGAGGACAATGAGCACATGAAGAGATGCTCAAGGCACCAGGGAAGGCATTCGTCAGCCGGGAAAATCAAAACTGCAATGAGCAGGTACAGTGGCGCTACAATCCTCCACTCTGGAGGCTTAGGCGAAGAGTGGTGGGTTAAAGACAGTCTGGGCAACTCAGTGACACCTTGTCTTAAAATAAAAAGGTCTGTAGTCCCAGCACTCAAGAGGCAGAGGCAGGAGGATTGCTGTGAGTTTGAGGCTCTCCTGGGCTACATAGGGAGCTCAAGGCCAGCCAGAACTACAAAAGTGAGATTCTGTCTCAAAAAATAAAATAAAAAGGTGTGAGGATGTAGCCTTCACACAAGTGAAGGCTTGCCTAGCACAAGTAAGACTCTGGGCTCAAACCCCAGTACAGCAAAACATATAAAACCAACAACCAGACACCACTACACACCCAAACAGACAAGTACAGAAAGGGATGTGGGAAATCGGACCCTCCACACAGCTGGTGGTCAAGTGCAATGGTACAGCCACTATGGAAAACAGCTAACAGCTCCTCAAACACACCACACGGCCTGGGCATCCTAACAGCATCTGCCCAACACCAAAGAAAACAGACATCCACATAAAACCTGCATGTAAATGTTCAGGGAAGGATTATTCATAAAAGCCTCAAAGGTCCCAAATATCCATCAACTGAAGAATGATAAACACAATCTGGTACATTCACATGAAGCATTATTATTTTATATAATATAAAAGAAATGAAGTATGACACACCTACAACATGGATGGACTTTGAGAAAGCTCCACTATGGAAAGCTAAGGGCTATACACCGTAGGGTTCCATCTATGTGAGGTGTCCAGAAAAGGAAGCGCAGGAGAGACAGAGTGGATTAGTGGGGGGACGGGTGGCAAATGGAGGGGACTGAGGTAAATGGAGACCAACTGAAAATGAATACGTGTTTCAAACCCTTAGGGTATTAAAAACACTCTAGAATTAGACTGGTGGATGCCCAATCTGTGTGCATACCAAGGTCAATAAAGATACACTTCTGGTGATTTACAGCATGTAAATCGTATCTCAGTTGAGTTATACTTGTTTAATGGCCCAAGGTTTTTGTTTAAGTCTTTATTTCAACCCTCTTGTCCAGTGAACAGGCTGTCTAGCCTGTGTGCTCTGGGGCTCACTTAGTCACACATGTGGTGCACAGCATTTCCAGTCACAGATCTATCAGCACTCAAGAGGCAGAGGCAGGAGGATTGCTGTGAGTTGGAGCTACGAGTTTGTCACTCTTATTGCTGTGAAGAGATGCTCTGCTTCCAAAAGGCTGTTAATCCGAGGGCCCGCACAGGACAAAGGAGGGGCAAAGCCAGCTCCTGGATGTAACCTGCAAAGGTGTGAGGGCCAAAGTCCCAGGCAGCCCAGCTGAGTGGCTAAAAACAGCCCTGAATAAACACATAGATGTGGTACAAAGTCTGGTCATCACAGCCAAAGGCTGGCCTGAGCCTCAGCTTCCTCCTCGCTGCCTCAGGCACCTACCCACCTGCTATCACCCTGTCCTCATATGGCCTCTACCATCACTCACAGCCATGGCACAGGAGTGTCTCCCCCTCAATCTACTGTATCTCTGCCTCCAAGTTCCGCATTTCCGATATTTTTCCCGACACACTCCTTCCCTGTTCCTCAGTAATAACGAGAGCTAATGCTGGAGGCGCTGAACGCTCAGCCCCCTCTTATCATTTGCTTCCACCCTCGCTCTCCAATAATTACTTGTTAGGGAACAGTCTTCAAATCTAGTAAAACCTGGAGGAAGAAGAATGCAAACATCCCCATAGAATTTGCCTTTCAGGGTTTTTAATTAGTAAAGTTATTTTAAAAGCTTCAACATTTTTTGTCACTGGCTCCAAAGTCACAACCACTTCCTGTTTTTTAAAAAGGAAATTATTATTCAAAAGTATCTCTGGTAGTCATTCCAAGGTAGAAAGTGTTTGTGTATGCATGCGTGGGAGGGCATATGATACATGTGTTAATGTGCCTGTGGACTAGGTACATGCTTGTAGGTGCATGTGTGAATGCGTATACCCATCTGTACATATATATGGCGGGCACATGTGTGCATAAGCATCTACATAGGTATAGATGTGGGTGCAAGCCTGTGGGGATAGGCATGTATATATAAGTACACCTATTTGAACATGTGTGTGTAATCTGCCCTTGGGAAGGCATTTCATGTGCATGAGTAAACGCACAGAGGCACGTGTGTGCATGTAGGCACATATGTGTATGGGTCTAAGTGCATGCCTTATTTGCACACACCTGTGTGCAGACATGCAAGTACACTCATTTGTATATATGTATGCTATATGGGGGGCACAAATGTCTGCATTACTATGTGCACACGGAGGGCCCATGAATGTTATGTGCATCCACTTATACTGTGTGTGCACACCTGTGTATATGCATACGTGTGCACCTATGTGTGCATATATGTCCATTAAGGTGAGATGCTACCAGGCTGCTCAAATCAGGCAACCTAGGAACTCACAAGTCTCTCTGGTTTTAAGCACCCTAGACCTTCTGACCTAATGGTGCATTTGAAGCTGAGGACCTGACACAGCCCCAGGGAACCTACACCTCTACAGCTCAGGGCAGAGGCACACAGGGTCCTTGGAGAAAAAGACAAAATCTCCATACTGTCATGTTATCCCTTCTCACCAAACTCCTGGCTTTTATGCATCTAAAAGTGCTCATACTACCATACATATTTTAGATACATCAATTTAAATCCAACACTGGAAGAGTATTACAGTGCTCCAGCTAGAGGAAATCGGGGTTTACAGGAACCTGAGAATTCCAGCCAGGCTTCTTCATGGACAGTCCAACAAGTGTCTGGGAGCTAATGGACAGCACAGGGTTGAGCCTGCGCAGAACCCAGCAAGGGCAAGAGTAGCACACCAGTCTAACAGGGACAAATGTGTGGACCCTGCTCAGAGCCTGCAAGGAGACAACTCAGCTCGAAAGACCTACCTGGGGACCACAGAAAGACTCAGCACCAGCATCGGCCTGGTAGCAGTGGGAACAGGCAGGCACCCAAGGCCGCCTCCCCAGCGGGCAGCTCCAGGTCTCCACATACCTGTCCCTGTCTAACTCTGTGCTGCCTTTTCAAATGTGCCTTCGCTCTCAGCTGGAAATGGAAAGGCTAACATAGCCTGACGTCCAATGCTGGGGTTGTGAAACCTAACTCACATCTGGAAGAAAAGCTGCCAGGCTTCTAAAATTTGCCTGTGGGTGATGCTAAAACCTCCGCAAAACTGAGATATAAGCGGTACCTGAGCAGCAGCAGTTGTGGTCTCAGTACCCCCATACCAGGTGGGGAACACTGCTTATATCTGAGCTCCAGCCCCACATCCAGGAGCCGATTCGGGCCCTGTTTCAGTCTGAATACCTGGGTCCCTTCAACATTCCTGCTGAAACCAGACCCTAAGCCACAGAACTAAGGGCTGCGCCTTCCCTTCCACCAAGACTCTGGAGTGTCCACATACACCGAAGAAATGACCTAATACCCAAGCCTCATGTCCCCGCTGCCCCCAGGAACTCAGATTGGGGGAGGATCTCCACATTCTCTAGTGGACAAGGGCACCCCTGGTACACACCACACGGCCTCCACAGAACATATGCTTTCCTCCAGGAAGTCAGAATGTTGGCCACAGTAAGGGCTTCAGTGGGCAAAGTGCATACCACAGCCTGGATACTCTCAGCGAAAGAGGTCACTCTGTGAGACCCTCAAGAGCAGGGAAGGGCCAGGAATTCAACCACTGGATTGGGCCTGATGGCCTCACTACATGGTTACCACACTCCCAGGTGGGAGAACAGGGCTAAGTACACCAGACCCTCTATGGAATCTCCGGGATGCAGGCACAACTCACACTTCAATCCACAACACACACCTCTGCTTTCACTGCACACCTGCCACTCAATGCACACCTTTAACGTCCTCAGTAAATGGGTTGAGTCCTCCGTGAAAGTGGGACGGGGTCCTCAGCAAGAACGAGGGCACCGACTGAAGTACAGGCCGGTCTACTTTCTCCTCCTCAACAGATGATCTGATTTTAGCAAAACTGTTTTCCTTCAGCGTCTCCAATGAACCCGCGCTGCTCACATGCCAGCAATCCTCTCCAGCTTATTCCGGCCGTGCACATGCACTGCTATCTCAGCCTGGCTGGTCCTCATTGCACTGGCTCCCAGGTCCTGGAGGCCAAGCTGATCCCACTGGGGCAGTGCCACTGAGTTCCTAGCACCCACGGGTCACCGGCCTTTTGTCTTGTGGGTAATCTGTCTGCCACATCCAGCCACCTAGCCAATTTACTCCTTAAAATCTCAATCTTAATGGGCCCGAGGAAGCTCTGCAGCCTCTAAAGGGTCATTGCCTTGGCAGAGGGCTCCCCAGCCCTGCCCACATGAACACACCCATCCAGACAAGAAGCCAAAGGACTGCTGTGTCCACCTGCTTGATTCCCTGTGTCTACAGGTACTCGGACAGTGTTAGTCTGTGGGAGCCTCCACTGTAGTACCCCCTACCTCATCCCCTCTGTGGAGCGGTGGTGGTAGTTGCGGTATAGCTGCGGCACACCCAACATGGCCTCGGTCAGCACGGCCAGAAAGCCCAGCGTCTCCACGAACACAGCTGAGTCGATGGACAGGTAGGTGATGTAGCCTGCCACACCAGTGAAGGCCAGGACACACTGCACATAATCAGAGAAGCTGCTCCAATGCCAGAAGTGGTGCAGATCGAAGTCTAGGGACAAAGAAGAGAGCCCATTAGCTGGGTGAGCAGGTCGAGGTTCAGGCAGAGACAGAGCAGGACAAGGCATGAGAAGGTCCCAGCAGTGTAGGGAGGGATGGGAACCAAGAGGCCAGTCATGATGGGTGAGATCTAAGATATCCCCCGGAAGGCCTGCTGTATTGAAGATTCAATCACCAGTGGATGGGCTTTGAGAACTTGCTGAACTGTGAAGGCTCTAACTTCACCAAATGGATTAATTCATTTACAATTTAGTTGCCTAGCTGAATGAGCTTATGAAGAAGTGGGGCCTAGCTCGATGAAGCACTTCTTTGGTGGAAGGTGCCTTTAAAGGTTGTACTTTTATCCTCCACCCATTTTTGGCTTTTTCCCTTACTCTGCTTCCTGGCTGCCATGAGGCTAGCAGCCTTTCCTCCATCATGCCCCATGTCATGTTTCTGCATTAAGCCAGGAGACCATGGGGTGATGGGGTGAGATCCTTCAAAGCATGAAAGAAATCTTTTTCCTCCTGCAAGTTATTTTTATCAGGTAGCTAACTCAAGAAAGGCATGAACCAAGAGATAGGTCAAGGTCAGTGTGAGAGGATCAAGGTCAATACAGGGAAATGAAAATCAGTAATGGAGACAGATAAAGCAACAGGTCAAGGTCAGGGTAGAAAGACAAGGTCAGTGGGAGGAAATTAAAGTCAAGATGAAAGGGCTGGGGATATAGGTCAGTGGTTCCAGCACCTTTCTTGCAAGTGCAAGTACCCGGGTTCAATCCCCGGTAACCACATAACAATACTGGGCGTGGAGACTCACACCTGTCATCCCAGCACTCAGGAGGCAGAGGCAGGAGGACTGCTGTGATGTGAGTTGGAGGCTGAGCTCAGGGCCAGCCTGAACCACAAAGCGAGACTCTGTCTCAAAAAACCTTAAAAAAAAAAAAAGTCAAGATGAAAAGAGATAAGAGGCTACAGTCGTACAAGAAGCTACATGGTACAAGAAGTCATGGTCTAGGCAGGGAGATGTGAGCTGGCCAAGGACACTATGGGAGAGGTGAGCTGCATGTACTCCAGATCAAGGTACTACTTTCTCATGGAATCACATACAATTATCAATATAAAAGTTGCTAACTCTTTTAATTTTCTTTAAGTGTTCTAGCAAGGACTGCACTGCAGCCCCTGGAGTCTAATTCCTGGGTTGGAACCCAGCACATGAGGACCCAAAGAACACCATTATTATTACACACTCCGTCGTCAGAACAGCATCACTTGGTCCATGACGCAGTCTGTGGAAACCACATTCATAAGCAATCACACAAATTAGTGAATTAAATGGCACATGGACAGATGAACACACAACATTTTGTGCACACCAGTCAACCTGGAATTCTATCTACTTCATTTTCCAGGCTCAGAGCCTACGAAGGAACAGCTACCTCCTGAAGCCACCCAGTTCTCACTGCAGCTCTGGCCCAGGTGGAATTCCAGTCAGGACCTACCTTCTGAGAGCTATGTTCCTGTCCCACCTGAGCCCTAGCACATTACTTACTTAATGATGAATATCAGAGACAGCACAAGCCCACCTCTGGGCCAAGATCTGCAAAGGGAATTGGAGGCATATGACTGGAACCTGTCACTGCACACAGCACTCAGTATACAGTACTGGGATTCAGCTGTCCTTCATGCACAGCCTCCACCACACACAGGACTGTGGAACCATTCTGAGCTTCAATGTGTTTACCACTGCAGGGCAAGCACCAGGCTGCTCCCAGATCAGGACCCCGGGCCTGGGAGGAGCTTTCTCCAGAGTGCCAGGGGACAGCAAAGACATCAGTTGGGGATGCCCATCCCCCTTCTCCAGCATTCTCCTGTACCAGCCCTTCCAAGCCGTGCTAGGAACTGACCTTCAGAGTTAAGCAGGCTCTTGACAGTGAACTTCTACCTGTAGAAACCCATAGGCCAACATGCTGTGAGCAGCACATCCTATCCTATGCTCATGACCAGGGCCATGGAAGTCATGGGGGCAGCTCCTTAGTGGGATCACAAGTACCTGGACAGCGGATGTCTCCTAGGCAGTCAGTCATCCAAGAGGCAGAAAGCAAGCTTAGAAGGACTGATAAGGTTAGACCCCATGTCCTACTCCTGTTCATGGAAAGGCCAAGAGAAGTTCTGGAAGAACACGAAGTTTTAATAATCTATAAAATATGTATCGCTTATAACTTCTGAGAGTGGGACAAATATGCCTTTTGAATCTGTGTGATTTGCTCCCCCCAAGAAAGAAAACCAAGTATGAAAGCTGGGCAAAGACTTTGGATATTCCTCCAGGAAGACAGAGGGCATGTGAAATGATGCCCAGCATGAGCAGTCACAAGAGAAGTGTGAGTTCTCCATATTCACAGAAGAGACTGGGTTCAGGAAGCTGCCCTGATGTGCCTGATAAGGACATCAATCGTTCAGCATCACGCAGACCAGAGTAAGTCTGCACGCAATTTGAAAACAAATTTTCAGCTGCACTTCCTAGTCCGCCTTCCCTACAAAGGGATCTGACTCTAATCAAAGGTTTCAAAGGGGTCAGGTCCCAGATATTAGCAACATAGGCACACGTAAGAAATACATGCCAACATGAGGGCACAGGAGATCTATCTCCCAGCATTCCCTTCACCAAGGGAGGGCCCTTCTGTTATAAAATATACCTCCAAGCTGATCTTAAAAAAGATAAACATCCAACCCATTCCCACTCTCAGTGTAAGTACTCATTCTGCCTCAAGTCACAGGCATCACTGTTCAATGAAAAAGAAGACAGCTGGTCACTAGTCCAAAGCAGTCCCTGAGACGCTGTGGAGGTATCTATGTGCCCGGAGCAGGATGCACTGCTGTATGTCAGGGTCTCATGGACTCTGCCAGGGAAGGGCAGGGGCGAGGGTGGAGGTGGGGACCTGCAGGTAGGAGTCTACCATCCTCCCATTCCCCATCTCTGCTGTTCTGTGATTCCTCCCAGGGGTGAGGGGCCCAGCAAATCTCTGTGTCTGCACAAGGGCACTTAAGAGGGATGTCTAGCCACTGCAGGGGCACCCACACAGCTCTGTGGTACAGTGTGTACAGGGTTATGACCAGAAAAGCGACTTGTAGTTGGTTCTGATAAAGTGAGGACCTGCAACTCTTGGTACTACATTTAGTCCCAAGGGATATGGGCTCACTGACCATCAGGAGCACAAACACATTAAGGTAGGATTTTCCAACCCTCACAGGCCAATTCCTGCCAGTTCATCCTGTGGGCAGCGAAGAAAGTATGGGGAGGAGACCCCATCAATGACAGGACAGAATCAGCTCCAACTTTCAGGACTTAGTCCATTCCTAAACGCTGCTGCAGCCCGTGAGCACCCCCATGTGGCTGGTCTGTGAGAGTACGCGCAGTCTTTCCTACCCACTGCCTAAAAGCAGCTCTCTCCTCAACCTTACGCCATGTAGTAGCTTTGTAAAGCAGTACCAGCTGCTGGAGAAAGGTGAGGGAGCTGGCTAGTTCTACGAAGGAATAAGATGAGGGTCTCTTCTCCAGGCCTCTTCCAGGTCACAGCCTCACCTTCCTCACGGCTAGTCAGTACAAGTAACTCTGGGAAGTATGTTCTCTGAAGACCCTTATCCCTGACAAACATGAGGGGCTCTGCCCATGTGGCAGCTCTCTCTGAGGTCAGAAGAGACTCAGGGGTCTACCACAGCCTGGTCATCCTTCAGCTTCCCCCCCACGGATGCCTGAAACTGAGGTGGGGATGCTGGTGACTGCTGAGGGTGACAAGGAAAAGGTAACTCAACACAGCACCAGCATGAAATGGAGCCCAATGGGACAGGGCTGCTTGACAGATGGGGTGTGGGAACATGTCTTCGTGATGCTGTGATCACAACACAACAGAATAATCATCAGCTTCACAGCCACACGAAGGTCACTTCCAAGGACAGCATGCTCCTCACCATATCCCCAAAGTACTTAGCAGCCCCTCTGCAGATACAGAGCCACAGTCACTGAGGTCTAAGATCTCCCATGTCATTGGTGACATAGCCACAACCATCCCTGGATGTTGTGGACTCAAGTTACTGGGAGCCCAGCTGGCCACTGGGAGCCCTCATCTTTTTTTTTCTTTTTTTTTTTTGAGACAGGGTCTCGCTTTTTTTGTAGTTCAGGCTGGCCCTGAGCTCAGCCTCAAACTCACATCACAATCCTCCTGCCTCTGCCTCCCGAGTGCTGGGATTACAGGCGTGAGCCACCATGCCGGGCACTGTGGTATGTGGTACTGGTTGCTGCTGGGTGTGGGTCTCCACGCCCAGTATTGTTATGTGGTTACCGGGGAATCGAACCCGGGTCCTTGCGCTTGCAAGACAGGCGCTGGAACCACTAGGCTAACTCCCCACCCCTGGGAGCCCTCATCTTAATCCATGAGCCTGAACGTGTTTCATGGAGCAGTTCAACACAGAAATGTAACAAAATCTTGAGCCCTCGGTCTGTTCCCAAGGGTGGCACATAGAATCCCCACTGTGAGGCTACCAGGCTGCTCCCGACACACCCACTAGAGAATGAGCCACCGGACCTAACTCCAGCAGTTTTTTTTTTTTAACCAGGAATCAAACTCAGGACCTTGCACTTTCGAGGCAGGCAGTGCCACTGAGCTAAACTTTTGGCTCATTTATCTCCTTTTTTTGAGATGGGTCTTGCTAAGTTCCGTGGCTTATCATTCCCAATCATCAGGAATAGCTGTGAACTCACAACTATACCACTGAATCAGCCCCTGAATGGCCCTGGCCGGGGAGGGTCCTTCAATAAAAGTTCTTCCTGAATCAAAAAAGCATCTTCATTTTAAAAGAGTTTGGGGCCGGAGATTTAGCTCAGTGGTTCTGGCGTTGGCCTTGCAAGCGCAAGGTCCCGAGTTTGATCGCTGGTACCACATACCACAATTGCCAGGTATGGTGGCTCATGTCTGTAATCTCAGCACTCAGAAGGCAGAGAGAGGCAGGAGGATTGCTGCAAGTTCAAAGCTCAACTGGGCTACAGAGTGAGTTCAGAGCCAGTCTGAACTACAAAGCAAGATTCTGTCTCAAAAAATTAAAAAAATAAAAATTTTAAGGTTATCTATTTCTATAGCAGGACTTGGATGGTGCCTATGTCCATCCTTGATACCGAATTATCTGAGAATGCTGAAGCTGCTGAATTATTCCTCAGCTGCTGATAAGTGAAAACACAAATTAGACATGCGGGCACATGTCAGCAATCCCAGGACCACAGGAGACTGAGGAAGGAAAATGGCAAGTTTGAGTCCAGGCTGGGCAACTTAGTACCTTCGCAAAACCCTATCTTAAAACAAAAAGCAAGCTAGAGATAGCTCAGTAAAGGCCTTGGGTTCAATCCCCCAATGTGTATCACAAAAAAATAAAGGAGAAGGAGAAGAACCAAAGAGCATGCTGCTAGGCTCAGTCATGGTTCCTAAATGTAGCCCCCAGCACTTCACATGAAGGCCAATGATCAACCAAGTATTTCCAGAATAGTGTCACAAAGGTTTCCACAAACAACCATAACTGGTGAATACTATAAAAGAGCACTTCATCCTTCGAATGTGCCATATGGAATGCAAGTAGGAAAATATTATCCCACAAAATCTTGTAATTAGCAGCAGAACAGCAGTTTATGTCACCTGGGCCAAGACCTGTGCCCATACTTGCCAAATGATAAAGACACAACTCCAGATGGAGCAGCCAAGACAAAGAGCTCCCTTTCCCTCAGCAAAAGTCCAGGGCAGTGGCTGCCAGCACTTCCCTTCAGCCTGCTCAGCCCATCCTGCTCCAGTTCCCTTCCCATGAGCCCCACTCACAGGGCACAGCTGCACCCCAGACATGGGGAGACACAATGGTGTCCACCCCTCCAGTCACCAGGTGAGATCCACACCATAAGAACAGGCTGAAGACACCACAGACCACCACTTCAGTCCTATGAAGGTGGTAGGTTGCTCCAAAAAGCTCACCGATGTCCCAGTCACTAGCTCCAGAGCAAGATTTTAAGATTTTCCTCTGGGGGGAACATAAGAACAGTGAGCTTCACAGCTCTTCCCAGGGAATGGACACTTAGAACAAAGCACTGAGCCAAAGAGTGCGGACAGAAACAATGAAGGCCTTGGAGATAAATGATAAAGAGAAAGCAGGTTGTTTTAAGATCTGGTTGCTCTTATTTCATCAGTCAGAAGAAGAGGGATAGCTATGAAGGCCCTCCAGAGAGCAGACCAGTCTCAATGACCACCCTGCCCCAATATAGTGTGCTGCTTTTCCAAGGCATTATGAAACCAAGAAAGAAATCACTGCAGTTAGTGCATATCAGCAGCTGGGGGTCTCGCCACTGGAGAGACCACCTACGAGTGGGTCAGTCAGCAACAGCTTACCAAAGAACAGGCTCAGAGACTGACCCCAGCCAGCCAAATCAGGGCACCTGCAAATATGCTTCTCCCCAGGTCCACAACTGCCACATCTACCTAAAATGTCCACTACGCAACAAAAAAGGGAGATATGCAAAAAACAGGGAAATGTAGTACATAGATTGGGGAAAAACAGCAACAAAAGAGGAGGACGAAGAGACTTTGAAACAGCTGTTGTAAGTACACAGAGAGGAGGACTAAAGTAGACTAAAGTGACGACAGTACACAGAATTAAAAGAAGGCATGGTGACAGCATTCCACTAAACAGTGCACATCAGTGCAGGGACAGAAATGTTGAAGAGACTCAAGTGGAAATCCTAGAGTTTCTAAGTACAACTGAGACAGAAGACTTACTGCCAAGGCTCAACGACAGAGTTGAGAAGATGCAAGTCAGTGAGCTTATGGAGGTCAGGAAGAGCATGCAACCCGAAAGACAGAGGAAACAGAAGAAAAGAGAACCTTTACAAACTGTGAGGCAGTGTTCAGCACACCCACACAAGTGCTACGTGTGTACTAAAGGAGAAGCGACAGAGGAAGGCGCAGGAAAGATACTCAGACTGTGAATGAAAACTTCCGAGGAGGCAATTGTGACCTCACACTCAAGAAGCTCAATTAACTTCTCATGTGATAAATACAAAGAAATCCACACTTTGACACCTCCTAGTTTAAATGCTAAATGCTAACAAAAAAGACTAAACTCTCAGAAAGCAAGAAGAAAAAAATGATTGGTCACTTACAAGAAACCCCAATAAGATTAACAGCTGACTTCTCATCAGAAACAATGGAGTCCAGAAGGCAGTGGGATAACAGTCAAAGGGCTGAAAAGAAAAAGAGCTGTTAACCAAGTTTCTTATGGCAAAACCTTTCTTCTTAAATAAGGGCAAAACAAAAACATTTCCAGGTAAACAAGAATGGAAGGAATCTGTTACTACAGACCCACCTAACAGGAACAGAAGTAAGGAAGCTCTCTCAGTGAAAGCAAGTGACATCAGAGGTGACTCCAATACACATGAGAAATTGAGAACACGTAGCAAGTGCAGGAAGGTGATTACTGTGTGTCACCTATTACAAAGGAACACAAACAACACGTTTCATCTTCCCCCTCTCAGCCGGCTTAAAAGCAATTGCAGGAAACCACATGTGCAGTGTTACTTTGGGAGCCTTTAACACAGCCATAATTCATTTGACAGAGACAACACAAATAAAATTGGGGTACTAGAACTGAGGCTGAGATTGCCAGAACAGAATTTTTAGAGGAAGAAGATAACTACAGTTGGTACATCAAACCCACAGAAAAAAACAAGAGCCAGAAAGGGTAAATAAAGCTAATAAAGTAATGTTGTATTAGACAGACATTTGTTCACCTTTTTCCCTCTGCTTGAAAGACATAAAATGTATACAAAGTAACAATTAGAAAAATATATTAATTGGCCAGGGATTTAGCTCAGTGGTTCTGGTAACTGCCTTGCAAGTGCAAGGGCCTAGGTTCAATTCCTGGTAACCACATACAACAATGATGGGCGTGGTAACTCACAACTCACACCTACCATCAATCAAAAACCACATACCACAGTGATGGGTGTGGTGGCCCAAGCCTGTAATCCCAGCACTTGGGAAGCAGAGGCAGGAAAACTGCTGAGTTCAAGGCTGAGTTTAGGGCCAGCCTGAACTACAAAAGTGAAACCCTGACTTAAAAATAAAAGAAAAGAAAAGAAAAACATATTATTAGATCTGTAAGATGCAGAAACAGTTTGTATAAACGTCATGCCACTAAGCCAGAGTAATTGTACATGTCCATAATACCAGCACTCTGGGTGGATGCGGAAGTACAAGGGCAAGTTTCAGTCCTGCCAAGGCAAACTAAACAAAACTTGTCTGTATATAAAAAGTAAATTAAAAAAAAAAAAAAGCTGAGGATGTATGTAGCTCAGTGCAAGGACTCTAGGTTCAATTCCTATTTCTCTCATGCGCACACACACAAACACACACACAATATCATTCCATCTAAAAGAAATAAGGAAAAAGAAATACGTGAGGGTGAAGATTCTCATCTCACTAAAATTGAATCAGTATCAATTTGAAATACATTTTGTTAAGTCTGAGTATTATAGGTAGAAAAGCCAGTTAGAAATATGGCAGGCAGACAGACAGGGCAGGCCCTTGGAGAAAACTCACAAGGGAGACTGTTACCAAAGGTCAAGGACATCAGAAAAATCCTGGAAAACAGTGACCAATTAACCGGCTCATTCTCCTGAATAATTAAGTCAATGAAGAATCAAGGTCTAGATCCATCCCTTCCCAGGAAGGTAGTAATTTAAATTCCCTGGGGCAAAGGGCCAAAAATTTTGCCCACGAGGAAGAGCTTCCTGATGGGGGAGGGACCTCCTTAAATCTTATTGGAAGCCCCTACTTTGATCCCACTTCGTGGTCTTTAGCCCTTAAACAACCCCTAGAAAAGACGACCTTGGGTTACCCACCTTCCCGCGTTCCCCCTTCTGTCTCTCTTAGCCAGAAGGTCGCCCTCTCCCCTGCTCTCCCCCCTCCGCCCTTCCCCAATAAAACTTTCCTACTCAAACCTCCGTTGGTTATTCCTAAAATTTATTCTTAGATTTTAGAAGAACATGAGCTTACTTTTAAGCGGAGAGCCAGGCCTCGCTCTCCTGTGTCACTAGGATGTAGCTCAGTGTAAGGCCCTTGGTTTGGTTTGGTTTTGTTGAGACAAGGTCTTGCTTTGTAGTTCAGGTTGGCCCTGACCTCAGTATGTAGCCCAGGCGAGAGCCTCGAGTTCACAGCAATCCTCCTGTCTCTGCCTCCTGAGTGCTGAGATTACAGGCGTGAGCCACCATGCCCACATTGTGGTATACAGTTACTAGGGATCAAACTAGGGACCTTGAGTTTGCAAGGCAGACACTGGAACCACTGAGCTAACTCCCCGGCCCTTAAGGCCTTTGGTTTAATCTTCAGGATCAAAAAAAGCATATCATAGGGCCGGGGAGTTAGCTCAGTGGTTCCGGCGCCTGGCTTGCAAGCGCAAGGGCCCGGGTTCGATTCCCCGGTAACCACATAACAATACTGGGTGTGGAGACCCACACCCAGCAGCAACCAATACCACATACCAGTGCCGGGCGTGGTGGCTCACGTCTGTAATCCCAGCACTCGGGAGGCAGAGGCAGGAGGATTGTG
>PVIR01019568.1:0-31609 GCA_004026965.1 Petromus typicus
TCACAGGGTCTACTTACCACGGGGACTAGGGGTGTGAAGCATAAGCGTGGGACGAGTCCGTGTGGCCCTCGGTGACATCTGAGGCAGGTGGCGAGGGTCCCTTTGGAGCATGGTATTCAGTGTGAGCGCCTTCCAGCCCGCCTTCTTCTTACCATGAATCTTTGCCTTCCAGTAAAGCTACTCCACTCCAGCTAGAGACACCCGGAGTTCACTGCTGCTTGCATATAAGAATTTTGATTGATACGCTAATTTAATTGCTATTATATATAAAATCCATTTTACATCCAAAAGTATGTTTTTACACTAAGACTCCCAGCTCTTTATTGGTTCTTAATAATAGATGTAAAACCCTTTCTAATAGAAACACGGCCTAAGTACAAAATATAGAAAATGTGGCTCTTGCTGCATTACATCGTAATTTTTTATTAATTCACGAAATATAATAGCTTACATAAAAGGAGTAAAATAAATTTCCCTGAAATTAGTGGAACACAGTGCGAGCTGCGACATCAGTTGTGCATGAAAGTGGCCGAGTTGACTTGCGCCTCGCACAGAAGGCTCGCTTTGCCCACAGTGGGACCGGGGGAAACAGTCCTGACCTTCTGGAGCCCGGTGTGACCGAGGCCGAGAGGGCGGGCCGGCTTGGGTTCCTCACCCCGGCCCTGGAGGGGAGGCTGGGACTCAAAGCTAGAGTTTCGAAGGTGAGGCAAGTGCTTCAAATTGGCTCTGGATTCAGCATTTGCACCTGAGACGAAGCCTTCACGGGCTCAGGCTCAGATTTGATGAGACTCGAATGGATTTCGTGGTGTGTGCCTGGCAGTACGGTCCCAGGCTTGGAGGAGGAAGACTCAGTGGTCTGAGTGCTGCTGTCCCCCAGCTGGGAGTCCCCACGAGGGCCTGGAGCCCCATGCAAGAGCCCACGGGTCCTGAACGCAGCAGGGCTAGAGCCTGGTGAGGTGGGCGAGGGGCTGCGGACAGGGCGCCGCCGATGGGGCCGCAGCCACTCGGCGTGAGCGCTGCACCAGGCGTGCAGAGAGCTCCACCCCGCCAGGAGGGACGCCGCCCGCTGCTGTGGCCTCTGAGAGACCTCATTTCTGATCACTCCGGCTGTCAGCCTCACCCATTTCTTTTCACCTTTCTGTGCCTCTCAGCACCTGTCTGCACCGGAACATTATGTGCTTTATGAGTTTTTATTTTCATTATGGTCGTTTATTCCACTTCTTACAAAACTAAAAATCTTTTCTTTTGGGTTTTTAAAGAGCAGAAGTTATCCAGGTTCAACAGTGCACGTTCATATCCTCAGCATCCTGGAAGGCTGAGGTAGGAGGATCATAAGTTAGTAACTTAGCAAGATCCTGTCTGAAAATTAACCAAAAATATAAAACTCAGGGATGTTGCCCAGTGCAGGACCCCAGGTTCAGTCCTCAGTAACACACACACATGCACATACCACACATGCACACATACCACACACACATGCACACACATGCACACATGCACACACATGCACAACCCCAGATCTTATGGACGTTAGTCACATTCAAATACTCTTCATTTTCACCAATCACCGACAGCCCTGGATGGAGATGTTGCCCAGCGTCCCAGACTTTAATAAACTGCAAGCCTGCTTCTGACAGAGCTCCCAGTGAAGCCCAGAGCATAGTCGATATACAACTGAGCTCCGACAAGAAGTGAATGTTACGTGGTCTGTTGCGGTGCACCATGGAAGAAACCGCTTTGCAGTATCATGTACCAGCAGGCTGAGAGCTCCGCAGCCCAGGGGCCGCCCACACCCGCCTCCTCCTTTCACTTCCTCCCGCCTCTGTGCGAGGCTCACCATTGTTATGTAGCCTGGAATCAAAACAGACTGTATTAGATGGAGTTAGGAAACACAGACGCGTTCAGTTTAATCATTAAGAATGATTCTAAAGCACATGCCAGGGAACAGAAATCAGACGATCCTTTCAAAAGGATCTCTCCACCCATCAGCCCATCAGCCTGTCTGAGATACAGTCAGGAGACCGAGCAGAAAAAGCGCTCAGAGTCAGCGTGAGCTGCTCACAACGCACAAGAAACGCAGACAGTTCATGCTTTGGCTTGGTGAGTGGAGCACTCTCGCGGGGAAAGGGCATGTCCCATATAGGAAAACACACATGTGGAAAATAAAAAGCAAACCCTAGATTTTGTATTTTCTTCCTAGAACTGCAGCAGATGTAAACCTTACATGCTTCTAAATATGTGGTGTTTTCTTACTGAAACACTACTTACTATCTGTGAGGAGACTGAACTGTAAGGAATGTCAGAAGAATCAGAAATCCGCAGTGACTGTTTTTTAAAAAGGACAGACTTGGGCCGGGGATTTAGCTCAGTGGTTCCAGGGCCTGTCTTACAAGCGCAAGGACCCGGGTTCGATCCCCGGTAACCACATAACAATACTGGGCATGGAGACTCACGCCCGGCAGCAACCAGTACCACATACCACAGTGCCGGGCGTGTTGTTTCACGCTTGTCATCCCAGCACTCGGGAGGCAGAGGCAGGAAGATTGCTGTGATGTGAGTTTGAGGCTGAGCTCAGGGCCAGCCTGAACCACAAAGCAAGACCCTGTCTCAAAAAATAAATTAATTAATTAATTAAATAAAATTAAAAAATAAAAATGACAGACTTTGTGATCTGCCTGCAGCCACGTCCAGGTTAAAACTCCACAGTTACCACACTGTTGGCTCCTCAGCAGAGACTAAATGCGTCTGCTAAATTCTGCCTAAGTAATTCCAACATTGACTTTATTAATTGAAGTTATTTCAAGAAAGGTAGAAAAGTTTGAAATAAAAGAATAAAATGAGAATCTCAGACATGTTAGCATATGAGTAAAACCTAGGAATTGTGTTGTAGGTTATTTAGAGAAGTTCTGTGTGCCATCCCAGCTTCTGCCTGGGTACTCAAAGCACTGGAAAAATGCCTGTTGTTACCACGATGTTCCTCTGTCTGCCTGTCCAAGGTTCTGAACTAGGTCTGACTTTAACATCAAAGACATTTTCAGTTGTGGTGGTTAGACTGAATCAGCAAGACTAAGTATCTCTGTGGGTCTAATAAAATCACTCATGTGTCCGACTTTCTTAAGTACTTCATATGGAATAGTAGGAACTTATAAAAGCACATTGATAATGAAATACCCACCTTTGATAGATCTCACCTTTCTGCCATATTAGCTTTAGAGTCGGGATTTGGAGAAATCAATATTGGAGGGTTTTTTTTCTGGTTTCTTTTGTGGGGAGGAGCCAGTCTTGAACTCCAGGGATCCCCCTGCCTCCATCTCCTGAGTGCCGGGAGGACAGGAGAGCCTTGCCTGGCTGGGAATGGGTCACGAGCTTGACGTGAAGACAAAGCCTGGACCACGTTGGCACACCTAACCTAGCGTGCAGGGTGTATCCACGGTCGTTCAGCACTGCACACTCGCCAGTACTCCTGGCAGATTATTCTGCTAGTTCTCTCGGCAGTGGCTCCCTCCCTCCCGGTGCGAGTTGCACCATGATACTTTATTCCCAGCGTCGGGTCAGCACCAGGCCCAATGTCAAGGCTGAGGGTAAAGACAGCTGTCTGGGAAGACCTGCTGGTGGTGGGCACTCATGCTCACAGAGGGGGCAGGCTGGAGGCCAGGAGGGGACAGTGACTCAGCCTGCCCTTCAGGCCCGGGGTGGCAGTGCCAGGCCACAGAGTTGTCCTGTGCCCTCCTCCACGGCGCTGACTTCCTCTTGTGCTGGTCCACGGAAGCTCACGTTCAGCCTCCTTGGTAAAAGCTGAAGTGAGCTGGAGCTGGTCGGTGACGATGTGTTACACTCGTGAGGCACACCCCCTCTGCCCACCGCTTCTCAAAAACGAGTTCTGTTGTAAATGCAACAACGGGTTTCTTAAGAACAGCACATTCAGATGGGACAGACTCAAAACTACGAAAATAGTCACCAGTGCAGTGAGCATCACTCAAAATGCCTTTCACTCAGCACTGCAAAGATAGAAATAAATGGAAAAAATCTGCTAGTGGCTGCCCCAGGGCAGTTGAGTGGGCAGGTGGATGTGTGTAGCTGGCGGCAGAGGCCGGTTCACCCCGGAGCGGTGGTCTGCTCGCCCGGCCCCAAAAGGGAGCAAGAGTTCTCATCCCCGTGAGCACTCGGTGTGATCAGCATTCTTCTTCGCTGCCTGCTTGACAAATATAAAACAGACCTCACTGCGGTCTTACTCTACCTTCCTCTGGGTGTGCGGAGTGTTCCCAAATATGCTTGGGTCTCGCCCACCTCACCCTTCCTTCTCCTGCTGGTTTAGGGTGTTCTCGATGATGCCAGCACTTCCGTACACATTCTGGACAATGTCCCTTGCCATTTTCAAGCATAGCAAACACTTTATTGTGTTGCCCTGGTGACTTTGGCTGGAAATTTATCAGTTTTATCGATCTCTCAAAAACTAGCTTTTGACATTATTGCTTCTCTCTGTCACTCTGTTTTTATTGATTTCTTTTCTCCTCTTTATTCTCTCTTCCCTTCTGCATATCCCTGGGTTTGATTTCCTCTGACTTTGGTTTCTAAGCAGGTAGAATCAGTCCTTGATTTGAGGAGTTCCTCTTTTTCAAATAAAAGCACAGTGTCCGAAGTTTCCGTCTGACTACGGGTCTGCCGCCCTGTGTGGAGCCTGGTCTGCTGCCTGTCCCTCTTCATTCAATTCAAAATATTTCCTAGTCCCTCGGGATTTCTCTTTGCTAACCTTCTTCACTCAGACCCTGTGCCTTGGGGTTTTCCCGCTGCCATCCCTGTGCTGATTTCTGGCCCGGTTCCGCCGTGACCCGAGAACCTGCCCTGTACCACTTCCGTTCCACACATGTGCAGGATGTGCCGGCCCTGGCGAGACTTCTTGTACTCTAGGAGAGAGCTCGCTCTGCCCCCGCTGGGCAGAGATGTCACCGAGCAACCCTGGTGTCCATCTAGTGCTCAGCTCTCTGCTCCTGCTGGCTGGCTGGCTGTCTCCTTTTTCTGTCAGGACTATAATTATGGTTTTCTCTGACTCTCCCTTCAGTGTGACCACTTTCCGCCTCACGTGTTGGAAAGTTCTGTTTTAGATGCACAGCCGTTAGGACAAGCACACGCCTGTGACAGATCCCGCCTGTCGCTGTCTCCTCTGCTCCTGGCAGTCCGCATCCCAGAGGCCCTTCTATCAGGAATGAACATCCTGCTGACCGCTGTCTGTGCTGTGCATGTTTCACGGTTTTTTGAACACCGCCTGTGGCTCTGTCGTGCAAGTCACGCATATCTTAGCACACTCAGTGTGTTAGTGAGTCTCAGCTTTGTGTGGCCATCAGCACAAACGAACTGTGGACCTTTTCACCCCTCCTTTCAAAAAGCACCATCTCTTTATTTTAATGTATTTCTGTCCCTATGTTTAACATTAGATGTTGGTAGGTAGTATACAGATGGGTCTTGTCTATTTTTATCCAATTTGACAAGCTTTTGACAGACCATTTATGTTTAATGCAGTTATTGACAGCACAAGCTTTACTAGTTTTCTGTTTCCTATTGTCTCTGATTTTTTTTTTGTAGGTTTGATTTGTTTCCTGTTTCCCTGTGGCTTCTTTATAATTATTCAAATGCCTTTAATATTCTGTTTCAATTTATCTACTGGCACATTATCATATGTGTATCTGAGGGTTGTTTTGGCAACAGTAATAGATGCGTAAGTACTTTCAGACTGTTGTGGTCAGCTCTCAGGTCGTTTCATCTTTTACGCCCACTTCACCCCGGCTGTCACACAGCCTCCGTCTCCATGATAGTCCCTGAGACGGGGTTGTAGCTGTTGCCTGCAGTTATCACACACGGAGGAGGGACTGGAAGAAGCCGCCTTCTGCGAGCCCCCCGGGCTTTGCACGTCGGCAGCTGCTGTGCATTCCCGATCTCCAGGCTTCCCTCTGGCGTTGCTTCGTCAGCTTACCGGTTTCTCCCTACCTCTCCGTGTACAGCAGGCCTCAGAATCCCCTCAGCTTCTTAAGGCGTGCATCATTACCCCGCCTTCACTCCCCAAGTTTTAATTACCCTGCACAAGTTATTGCTTTTGCTTTCTTTTCTGATCCCTCAGAGAGAAATTTTGGGGCTTCATCCAAAGTTTCAGCTGTGATCAGTCGGAAAATTTGTCTGCAGCAGGTTCACTACATCTTGATACAGTTTATATATTTATGCCACTTAAGTCTATCATGTTAAGAGTCAGATTAATTCATCTTAACTTTAGGGTTTATACTTTTGTTCTGTTCAGGAAAAGCTGTCTTACATATTAAAAAGGAAATTAAAACCTGTTGTCCACTGTCAAGATCTGTTTTTGTTTATTTTTTTAAGATTTTTTTTTTTACGCATGGGAATTTAAGCTACCTGGACTTTGTTTTGAGACAAGTGTAAGTAAGCAATGCAATTTACATCTTCTGAGCAGGTGCTGGTTGTTCCATGTGTGTCAGCAAAAGGCCGCAGCCGTGACTTGTTCCTCTGATTTCTATGGCAAACCAAGCGCACGTATTGGAATAGGCCACCCTCTGCGATTCCGCGACCTCTGGGCTGGCTCCTCACGCCGCCTCCCAGCATGCCTTGCAAAGCGAATGAGTTGCTCATGTGATGCTATTTCAGAAACTGCATCTCTTTGCCATGCAGTTTTCCCTGCGGTATTATAATTGTGTGTTTGTATATATGTATGTAGTGTGCATGTGCGTGTGTGTGTGTGTGTGTGTGTGTGTGTGTGTGTGTGTGTGTGTGGAGGGCTTGATAGATTTCTGAGGTTAAAGAGAACGTACCAAATGCATCTTAATCACTTTTGTATTACAAACACCAAGTACCCTATAAATTGCCAGCTCCGTTTAACTGTCAACCAGTAGCAGCCCTGGAGGAACTGAGATGCAGCCTGCTGTAATATGTTCTCGCTTTAGTAAATATGTTTATTTAGTCCCATGTTAAAGATTCATCAATAAATTCAGCACACAGGACCACAAACAGCTGCACTGCTGGGTGAAGGATATGAAAGTAGCATCATGTTTTATAGGCTGATTGGCTCAGAAAGTTGTGTCATCTGAGCATCACATGCCACGAACATGACTGGAAGATTCTTTCTCTTGCCCATAAAGAGCAATGTACATGGTTTTATGTGAATAATTCTGTGCAATTATACGCATGCAGTTATGCATAATGCATGAGCCTGCTTCTGGTGTATAATAACAATATGTTTTGCATTTTGGCAGTGGATTGCATAGATTGAATTTTCAGAAATTCATTCTTTCATTCATTTATCAACACTGAAGTCCTCCTTGTGCCAGCGCAGGTCTCTGCACTCAGGATAACTTGATCTGCAAAGCAAACGCCTTTCCCTAGTAGAAATTAAATTCTACCACAATGATGTGAACAGTGAGGGAAAATGTGTGCTATCCTAAAAGGCAACAAAACACAGGGAAGGAGGGAAGGTAAAGCAAGTCAGCGGGGTGGGAGGAGCCAAAGTGTGGTGGAGGAGGGGCAGAGTTGCACCAATCAGAGAGCAGCAGAAGCTCCCAGGTGACACTGTGGAGGCAGGGTGGGGTCCTGCAGCGAGACCCCTGGGGCTTCAGGGCACAAGGCAGTGGGGGTGGGGAGACCCCACCACGGTGGATGCTTCAGTGCTGTGGAAATTACCTTTGGTTACAAGTGTGAAGTCCGGAGGAGGGGAGCTCTTGCTCCTAAAGCCACCCCAACAGATGATGAACTAGAGCAAGAGGCCATATGTCAAAGGCTGTGATGACTGTCATAGTGTGACTCTCTTCCACACCTTTTCCTGGGGAAACTGAGCTACTCAGACAGCAAAGAAAGCGAGTGAATGTTGCCCTCTGTGTAAGTCTGTTAGAAATCTGGCCCGATTCCCGCTCGAGATACCCGGGGAAGAGAAGGGAGGCTCCAGAGGGCTGGATTCCGGATTCGCTGATCTGTGGAAAACAAACTCGGCTGGCCCAGAAAGAGCCCCACACGATGTAGTGTGATCAGCTGGTGGGGACCGGGTCAGGCCCTGACCTCGGCGGCCCTCGGAGGCCTGGCTCCTCTCTGCTTTCTGTGACAGCGTTATTATCTGAAGCTGTCACTCTGTATTTCTGACTCTGTCAGAAACAGGTTCTAAAACAGATGAACTATGATATTGGAAAGTGTCATGAAGTCAGTGACATAAAAAGCACAGAATTTGAAACCCAAGTGGATTTAAGTTAATTTTATACATTTTTAGGTGATGTCTGCTATCTATTTTTGGAAATAAGTCTTGTTTTAAAGGTTTGCTCTCCCATTCACCTGCTTTGGCACAGGCTTTTCTCTTTTCCTTTGTAGTTCCTCTGGACGTCTGCCTTTCTTTTCTTTGCCCTTTTTAAAAACACATTTTGGGGCCAGGGATTTAGCTCCGTGGTTTAGGCAACTGCCTTGCTAGCACAGTGGCCCAGGTTCCATCCCTGGTAAACACATACAACAATGCCAGGCGTGGAGACTCACGCCCACCAGGAATCAGTACCACATACCACAGTGCCAGGTGTGATGGCTCATACCTGTAATCCCAGCACTTGGGAGGCAGAGGCAGGAGGATTGCTGTGAGTTCAAGGCTCGCCTGGGCTACATAGTGAGCTCAGAGCCAGCCTGAACTATAAAGCGAGACCCTGTATCCAAAAAAATAAATATAAAAAAAGAAAGAAAAGCACAGTTTGCGCTGATGATGTCCTAAAGCCACCACAACAGACACGAGGTCCCAGTGGCTCATGATATGCTCATCAGTTCCTTCTCACCACTCAACACACCCGGCCAGACCACACTTTCCAACATTCCCCTCTGGTCAGAAGCAGTCACGTGACTGAGACTAGCCAATGGAATGAGAGCCACCGCAATGGTACCACATTCAACCTTGGTCCATACAAAGCATCTGCCTGATCTGCCAGGACCTTTCCCACCCCACGGTGGAATATAGAATCCGCCAAGATAAAGAACAAGGACAGTCCACACATTGGGTTCCTGTCTCAGTGAGAGCAAGAAATACACTTGGTCTGTGCTCAGCCACTGATATCTGTGGTTCATCTGTCAGCATAACAGTAACTTCAACTAGTCTCACTTCTTCATTTGTCCAATATCAATATCAATATCAGTGTTGCTGCTGAATGTCACTATTCATAGAAATGAACTTACTAAGCTGAGCCTCTAATACCGCGAATCTTTATTCTTTAAATTCCCCACAATCATGTTTGTTTGTCTTCTGGTGATACGTTGGTTAGAATATTGCCTCCCAGAAGACGTAATGTGCAACAGTGGTCATGCGTGCCCTCATGATGTCACCCTTGACCCATAGAAACCCACACATACTAATATGCGTACACACACTGTGTTCTACATGCATTAAAAACTCAGTGGACACTGCGCAGCAGTAAGGTCAGCCCCATCAGCAAGCTGAACCCAGAGAGGCATATTTTAACACTTTTGGGGCCTTTAGCAGTTGTTAAGAGTGTCCTGGAGTTCTCACCACGGTGGCTTCCCCTGAAGCTGCGCTGGGTGTCTGGCCTCCTCGTGCAGTGAGCCCCGTGGCCCAGGCATGGCTAATCTGCTCTTCTTTCTAATTAGAGCTGACTTCTTTAATCTACTTGCATCGGATTCTATTAGCATCCAGTTTTATAATATGGTTTTCCTCGTTCCTACTTAATCACATTTAGTATGGCAACACACAAACTGCAGCTGCTTCTAGAGAGACATGGTCTGAGAAATTAATAAGTCAGTAGGTGAGCCGTGTCTTGCAGAGCACTGCAGACCAGGAGCTGGGTGGGTGGCGGGAGGGGCGAGCCCTCCTGCGCTTGGGGCCGTGTCCTGCAGACCGTGGGTCTGGCCCTGTGTGACTCTGGGCCTCATCTGCTCATCCGCGTCTGCCGCCGCCCCACAGCCGACGCTCAGGCCCTGCTGCCTCTCAGGGCTTTTCTCTCCGTTGTGCTTTTTGGTCATCAATAATGTGAACAAAATCTGAATGCCGTCCTCACCCGCTCGGCCCAGAGGCTGCCCCTCCCCGGGGCCCCCTCGTCCTCACAGCCCAGATCACACCTCATGGCTGGGGCAGAGCTCTGTGTCCTGTCCCAGCACCGCCTCCGCACGCGTGAGTCATTACAGTTAACGCTGTGCTGCCGCAGGTCGTCTCTGCACTCTAGTCTACCCACACGCCTCTAGTCTTTTAATTTTTAAACGTGCTAATCTCTGTCACACAGTTCACAAGGGTTCCTCGAGGGGCGGCTGCCGTGGCGTGTCTTGGAGAGTTCTGTGGACCCCTCCACCCTGACTTCCATCTCTGTAGTCACTCAAGGCACACTGTTGATGGGTCAGCAGACTTGACTGATGGGACACACTCAGAAGGTGAAGGAGTCAGCGCCACAAAGGTCATCGACCACACTCGAAGCATCTGCATCTTCATTCCGAAGCTCCCACTGGCCAGCCAAGTGACTCTGGGGGAGAAAGATGAATCTGTCCATGCAGGAGGCTCCACCAGAATAATGCTGCTCTGTAGGGATGAGCAACCAGGGAGCCGGCAGGGGAGCTGGGCTCGGGAACTCCAGAGCCTCCTGTCAGAGAAGGCCATGCGCTGGGACTGTGCCCCCAGTAGGACTGCAGGGCACAGTCTGTGAGAGCGGATGCAGTCCAGGCTGGGACAATCCATGCGTCTCAACAGCACACAGCATACGCCCCGCACCGGCCCTGTGTACCAGCCCTGTGCGTGGAAGGTGCTGCTGCCTAAGGTTCCTGAATAAGACCAGGGTGGTCAGCTGTGTCCTCTGAGGGGAGGACCAGCACATTCACTGTCCTCAGCCAAACCACCCTATGTTTGCCAGGAGTGTCCTAGGTCAACCCCAGAAAAGTATTTTTCGAGGAACTTCAGTCTTCTTACTTTCTGTTGGCCCTACAGAGGCTTGTTGTTGGGCGCATCCTCTTCATCTGGATCCTTGACAGTAACAGGTTATCACCGTGAACACTTGCTTAGCTTCGCTCATTATTTATTTATAAGGATATTGCGATGAGTTTTAACTGCATCAATGTCTGAGCACAGAATCTGTGTGCAATCTTTATCTCAAATGCCACAAATGAATTCTATTGCATGACTTTTAGTATAATTACAAGCTCTTAGTTTATACCATTCTATTAATGGGCAGAAACGTACATATTCACTCACCTGAGTGCATTTTTACACCTAAGAATAACTCGAGAGTTAAAATCAGCTATAAAATCCTAAAAGCTTCTCTTGAAATGATATCAACTGTGCTTCGACACTATGCCACTTACTCTAACAGTGTAGTTAGTCTCGATTATTAAGGACCCCACATCTAGGGTAGGAAGCTAAGATCCCAAAGTACCCACAGAGCCACTTTCATTTTCGGTAAAGCTCAAACATGCGTTGGAATTGACGCCCTTCGCCTCGTTCAGATCTCAGGCAGCAACACAGGAGCAGATTCCGGGAGTGCAGTGGGCAGACGCCGTCGCGCGGGGAGAGCGAGGAGCAGAGCTCTGCAGAAGCCCGGCGCTGTCTGCTTTCAGTTTACTTTCTTCCCTTTGGAAAGTCAGGCAGACGCAGCAGCATACCACACGCTTCGTTTTAGGCGCAGCCTATTCCACACCACGTCTTTAGGGTTCCTGAGGGGACCTTGGTTTTCCTGGCAGTATTTCCCAGTGTTGGTTTTGGACGTTTTCTTCTCTCAGGGTCTCTGCACCGCAGGGAAATTGAGTTTGAACCTGAAACACTGACGCTCCTTATCCCGTCAGCCAGGACACTTCCTTCTTTTAATTTCCATAAATGCCAGTAAATGTGTCTTCTCACCTTAGGGTGAAGAGTTAATAGGAAGATCAATTCTGTGACAAATAAACAGCAACATGATTTTACATCTGAATTATGGACTAAAGGCTATTCACTAAAGATGGAAATTCAGCAGAAAATTACTACTTTACAAATATTCACATTGCGCATAGAAGTGTATATGCAGCTGGGCATGGTCCTGCACGCCTGGAATCCCAGCCAGCTGGAGGCTGAGGCAGGAGGATCACAAGCTCAACCCCGGAATGGCAATTTATCATCTTACTGAGATCCTGTCTCCAAGTAAAACAGAAGGGGCTTAGGATGTAGCTCAATGCAAGGCTGTTGTTCACTCCCTGGCACGCAGATGAGCCTCCTCACTGGGCCTCTCCAGTGCTGCTACAGCAGTTGCGAAGTGGATCCTTCATCACTTTTTTGAGGGGTCAGATTTCCCGGCTCCTCATCAAGCATGACTCCTTGCTATCTCATAACTCAGTTAAATAAAGTAGCCCCGAGACTTGAAGCCTTCAGATCTCTTTGGAATGGTACAGTTTAAAATCACAGAAGAATTTCCTTCTTACCAAATCTTTGGTTTTCAAAGACATTTCAACCAGCAGACATCCAGGTGTGTGAGTCTGAAGGTCCAGGTTTTATACCTGCTCTGAGTAGTCGTCTTTCCGCCCTCCCCAGGGGCAGTGCTTCTGGAGATGCCATAGTCCATCTGGTCGCTGTGCTAATGGTCTGTCCTGGGCCACAGGAAGCGTGCAGTGATGCCGCCACCTGTCGTGGCCAGAGTCACAGCTCACGGGGCGTGGCCTCCATGCTGGGGATGCTTGTGAGCAGCAGAATGTTTTTAGTAGGTCCCCAGGGCCCTCCTGTAGGGAAAGGGGCTGATTTGGAACTGTGAAACTTGTGAAAGGGGAAGGACCTCACGAGCACCAGGATGGATTCAGGGTCCCTGGCCACTGGCGAATCACCCTCTTCCCTGGGGCTGAGGGAAGTGAGCCTGTTTCTAAGTTTTAAAAATGCCCCAGAACTGAAACATAGGTGACAGTATGTCTCCCTTCTCTCCTTCATGGTCTAGACATTCAGATGCCTCCTCCACTTAAATTCTGTAAGGAAGTATACTAGATGCAAATGGCTCACAGACATTAACTTGCCAATTTTGGGTCCTATAGAACACCATCTTCTTATTAAGCAGTAACTAATTGTACTCATATCAACATCTTTCCAACTTGTCTAATAGATCTGACCCTTTTAAATGAAAATAATTTCTTTGACCCTTAATACTTCATAGTTATTTTTAGCAATGTTAATTACATGCATATCCACACAGTTTCATAAGACCTTTTCATGCTGTGGCTCACATCAGACCTGAATAACTACAGCCGATTCACAATGAAGGCGAGTTAAGACCTGCAAAAGCAAAACTGTGGAAACCTGCGTTAGGTATAAGGTCTGCTCCAGCCAAGTTACTCAAGTATGGAGAACACGAGGCTGCTGTTGTCTGCAGGAGTCGGTGACTGTCCGCCTGTTTGGGGACTGTCCACCATCTTGTGCTGTTGGTCACCCAGATCTCCACTCTGCCTTTCTGTCCAGAGTCCAGACAACCTGGGGATTTACCCTACTCCCACTTAGGAGAGAAGGAGGATCTACTTGCGTAGTAAGTCCAGCTGCTTTTTTCTCATTAACCTGCAACATTATGAATAATAGTGTTCAACTTGTGTCAACCTATTTATAAATAAAACACAAAGAAGAAAAGCTTACTCAGCCTTAGCTTAATGCAAATGATACAAAGCATTGCTGCATTACATTTTTAAATAAAAATACAAATGTCAAAACTTTAAATTGTCCAAAAATACAACCTCGATTTCACAAGTATTGCATTTAGCACTGGTTTAAATTGCTTGCTAAAATCTGCTCATACTCTTATCTTACTCCTAAAATTAAAGCAAAGCTCCATAACTTTCCTTTTTTCCATGTATAACTTTCTTCAGTTTTAAATCACATTTAAACCACACTTGCATTATAATGCTAATATGTTGCTCAGTGTTTAGAGAATTATCGTTAGTAGCAAAGGAAGAAGCCATGTTCCATAGCAGAAGGCCACATATTGTAAGGACGCTGTCATCTTGCATCATCAGGTTTTTCCCAGTCACAGAGCTCCAACATGGCAAATCACCATCCACACTAACACCTGCCCATGTCTTCCAGCCAATTGTCATTGCTCGCTACCAGCCGAAGTTCACTCCCCAGTAAAGAAGGAACCCAGGGTCACCGTGGCACTTGGGGAAGTGTCATGGAGCACCACAGCAAACCCCTGCCTGGTTTGTTACTTTCCTTTTTCACTGGCATAGGTGAGCATCTCTCATCCCCCAGGGTTCCTCCTTGGGCACGCTTCAGCTGGTCCCGCAGGAAGTCCCTGCTGGACAGTCCACGGGGACACGCTCACAAAGAGTGAAGCGGATCTCTGGATTTGCCGCGCTGTCTCTCTGCCGCGAGGGACGTGGGAGAACACTTCTGGATTTTGTGTGTCCTAAAGCTGCGTTATAGCAGAGAGCATGTGATATGTATGAAACCTGAAATGCCAAACAGACGGGGCATGAAGGCTGGTGATGCAATGGGACATTTTGTCCCTAAAAGGTGACAGACTCATGCACAAAGACCGCTTGAAAAATGTTCCAGAAACTTAGGAGGGAGCTGTTTGCTATTCCAAAACATCAGCACTATTCCAACACCTATGACAATTGTGATTCTGTGCTTCACAATCTAATACGTTTTAGAAATTCAAACAAAGCACTTTCAACACTTGAGGAGGGAACAGTCTCCTCCTCAGAGCCTGTTCAGATGGTCAAGTCTCAGAACCTGGGGCGCTTCCTGCCCGTGGTGAGCCCCTGGCAGACCCGCCCTCCCCTGTCCCCGGAGGTGACGGCTGCGAGCCTGTCACAGCCAGTGCTTCAGGCACTTCGGGCCATTATGGAAAAAACCGCTGAGAAGAGGTCAGGCTTGGAAGACAGTGTGAATGTGTCGTGCGGCTGGACGCAGGGCCAACAGAGAGACACAGCCCACGGGGCAAAGGATGGGCGGAGGCCCAGCCGCCGGGCTCTGCGCGTGGAGCTTTATTCTTGACTGGTGTGAAGGATCTACCTCTCCCCAGCCGCTCTCTCTTGCCTTCAGCACGTGAGCTGAGTGCTTGTGATTTCACTCTTCTCTCAGTGCAACGTGTTCCCAGTTGTTCTCGGTCTTTCACTAGTTTCACCACAACACAGAGGACGCTTCCCTGACCTTCTGCGCCCAGCAGCCCTTGGGCCTCTGTCTGACATCGCCAGAACTTCACACTGCTGAACCCTCAGTCCTTCCTGGCTGCTGCACAGGTTATTGGCACATTCTCGTGGTTTATGGTGATTTTAATGCTACAATACAGCCCTCGCATGTAACTTACACTTACCTGTGCGTTTACTAATTCCGCAGTTCCAAATTCATATTAAAGTGTAATTTCTCCACCTGGGATTTTTTCATCCACCCTCAAATAACTTCTTTTTTGTCTGCCTTCTAAGACAGGACTTCTGATGACAAATTCCTCTTTCTGATCTGTCTAAATGCATTTATTTCACTTTCTTGGGGGGGGTGAATATTTTTACTGAAGTGCTTTTCTTTCAGTTACTTAACCCGTAACTCATTATTTCCTGGTTTCTGATGTTCCTACTAAGAAGTCAGCTTTTGCTGGGTGCGTAGTTTCTTTGAGTACAGCGCGCCTCTTTCTTCTGGATGTTTGAGGCATTGTTCTCTCTCTTCCCCTTTCAGCCCTTTCTGGATCAGTCCCCGAGCGTTTGCTTTGTCATCACTGTGGCTGAGGGCGCGTGTGTGGTCTCCATAGGCTCGTGGCGCTTCCTCCAGACGTCTCCCGATCCGTCCACCAGTCTCAGAACTGACCGCCTTGATGCTCCTCACACCTGCTTTCTGTCTCTGTTCTTTGAGTATTCCTTTTATGTGTATTCCTGTTTTGATGTTTCCTAATTTATTCATGTTTTTCTTTGTTCCCTTAAACATATAACCTTAGGAATTTTAAATCTTTATCTGCTAAATCCAGCATCTGATTCAGCTGGGACCCGGCCTTGTTTTGGGGTGCTGTCATGTCCTCATCTCTCTGTGTGTACAGTAACTTTTGACTGCACAGTGGACATCCTCTGTAAATAAACTGCAGACAGCACAGGGGCTGCTCCCTTCTGCCCAGGAGGGTCCCGCTGCGTCCTCTGGGAGGCTCAGGTGTGGTAGGTCATCTCCATCCTCACAGCTCGTGCTGCTGTGCCCTTCCTGTCCTTGCCATCTGCCCTGGGTTTGGGGTTCACCACTGAGCGTGACAGCGACACAATTCTCTTGGCCTCTGCCAGTGCTGAGCCCTGGTCAGCAGCCCTGGGTCCGACACTGTCTCAGACTCTGGAAAATGTCTAGGAGGAGACCAGCCTTGCATCTGAGGGTGGAGGAAACCCGGTCATGTTCTTGCTTTGAGTTACCATAACCTTGAAGGGGATTTGGTCGGCTTTTCGCGAGCACCAAGCTGGCACCAGGCACCACACAGCCAGAGCACTCGCAGAGGCCCTTGGGGAGCAGTGTGCGCTTGCGGTCGCCACGTGTTCCGCTTGTTCTCTAGTCCTCTGCAGCGGCAGAGACCTCGCTCTTTGTCTCCCTCCAAAAAGGGTTCTTAAGGCCTGTGGAACAGCCCAGACTCTGCTGTCTGCGGAGACAAGCAGCGAGTTATTATTACTGATCCATTGCCTGAAGTCTCCTGGTTTAACAGCACTGGCTGGTGTTTGAAAACATGGCTTTTGTAATTTGCTTTTCTTGTTGATGGGAGCAGGAACCAGCCACAGCCGGTTCGGGAGCGGCACCCCTGGGTTTGTTTTTTAAATGAGGGACTGTGAGCCATGTCCCCAAGAGATGAATCTGCACAGTTTGGGGAGGATAATCAGCTGAGACAGTAGAGCTTCCCTTCCGCCAGGTAAATATTCACTGCAGGAGTCTCCGCAACAGTTTCTCAGAGATTACTGAAATGTGAGCCAAGGAGCACAGAGGAGCATTCCACATCCACAGAGCAGAAGGCACGAGGGCCAGCCAGGCCCTCCACATGCACTGCAGGAGGACAAGGAGGGCCCGAAATGCCCTCCACACCCCAGAAAGTCACACGAGAGCACCGACGCTCTACTGAGAAGAAGCAGAAATCAGGGCCTGCTGCCGGCCACCGTGGCCTCACATGTGTCTTCTCTAAACAGCAGCTGCCAGGTGATGACCGGGGGTGTGACACTGCAGCCAAGAACGTGGGCCCCGGAGACAGGTCCACAGCATCCCCTGTGATGTTGAACAGGACTGCGGTGTCCTCGGGCACTGTCCGCTGCCCCGAGGGAGCAGGCCCGACATTTGGAACATATCATGCAGCATCTGAGCCCAGGAGCAACCTGTGTGTCTCCGTATTGCGCAGACACACAGCCGCCCCCTGATTAGTGAGCTGTGGTCAGGACTGACCATGTCACCTCCGTGGTCATGTTTTGTATGAACCCTGGACGCCGGAGCCTGGCTCTGGGAGGGGCAGAGAGTGGAGATGCCTGTTACTAAGAACGTTGCAGAGGCTTGTGCAAGCTGGACAGTGCGTTTTTAACTAAAAAGTGTTTATTACAGTAAAAGACACATCATTGCCATCCTCATAAATCCTTCTCACCCTCGTACATGTTTCCATCATTTCTGCCACTTTCTGGAGCAGCTCTGGAAATTCCTTTGGGGAAGATATATGCAATATGAACAAAAATACAGTGGCTGTCCTGCCACTTGCTACCCAATAGGAAAACAGCTTCATACAGCACGGCACCATGTCCTCGTCCACCTCTGTCACAGATCTGCACCGTTCGACCTCTGCCTTTCCCCGCAGTCCAAATGGAAGGCAAGCATTTTGAATCAATTGAGGACACAGAGGCAGCCAGGACAGACACTCAGGAGCTGCCCCAGGAAGTGGCGAGGATATGAAATGAGCGGGTTCAAATCAAAGGAGGAAACTTTGGTGATTAATTCTAGCATGTCTTGTACTGTAATAAATTTTAATATTTAAATATTCACTGCATTTATTACAGACAAATTAAATGAGAAAGCACAGGGTGACCTCAGAGTGCATGCAATGGCCAAGAGCAGAGCAAGCAGGCCAGCTGTGTCCCAGCTGTCTGGAGGCCAGCTCACAGTGACCCACACACCCGCCCCCTGATGCAGGGGCTCCCACACGCATCCCAGTCCAGCAGCTGGCAGCCACCCGCCTGCTCGGCCTTCCCATGCACCACAGGCGGGCGGTCTGAAGACAGGGGCACCCTCCTGCCCACACGTGGGGATCGTAAGCCCACGTGTCGTCCACATCTGACACTCCCCTGTCCTCTGCCCAGGTGGTCCACCAGCTGCGGCTCTCGGAGGACGAGAGCGTGGCCCTGCGGGAGCTGCTGGACTGGAGGCGGAAGCTCTGCGAGCAGCGAGACTGGCAGCAGGTCCTGCAGCACCAGGAGCCTCGCGCACCCCCGCCACCGCCCTGCAAGAAGCCCACCCTCCTGAAAAAGCCAGAAGGGGCCTCCTGCAGCCGCCTGCCCTCCAAGCTCTGGGACACCACCATGTAGGTGGCTAGGGCTGCAGACACAGGACACAGGCTGCCTTGGGGGATACGCTGCCTTCATCTGCTCCCAGTGTGTCGATCAGAAAAAGCACAGGACCCTGACGCCCCGATAGGATATCTCCTGCGTGCGTGCGCACGTGTGCGTGTGCGTGTGCGTGTGCGTGTGCGTGCTCTTTCTTCCCTCTTCTGTGACTTTCTGGCTTCACATTTATAGGCTGCACCACCTGCAGATGGAGACAAAAAGCCAGGCTCAAGGAATGAGGAGGGACAGGAGCAGGGTCCTGCAGGTGCCTGGGCACAGCAATTTCCTGAGCTGGCAGCACAGCCTTGTCCTTGCCCCAGTTTGGCAATGACTCCATGCACAACGCTCATTGGTCTATCTCTCCCTAGGTGTCTGTGTTCTGTTCGAATTCCTATCCCAACAATTCCTTAGTCTGGATGACCATCTTTTCCAACTTGATTCAACTGGTGGTGCTGCTCCCTTCTCCAAATGCAGATTTTAAAATGCTATTTCTAAGTTTCTTCCTCTACACGTGTTGTTTCAAAGCCCCTGGGGACCATGTTGTTGCTTAGCTTTGCAGCATCACCGTGGGCCGCATCCCACGGTGTCTTAGACCCCGCTCTAAGCTTGGGGACAGGCCAGCCTCTGCTTTCAGGTAAACGGCTTGTGTGCCCTTTGCAAACCCCCGCTCTGCCCCAGCTTCAGCTTGGCACCAGGAGCTCACAGTGCTCAGCCACACGTGTCTGGGCTGAAGGTCATCCCAAGGTCACAGTGCAGCCCTTGGGCTCAGCCTGCCGGCTGGCACACAATACTCCAACTCAAGGGGCAGCACATGACCGTCCCATGGGCGCCTCGCTCCTGTCCCCCGCAGCTCTGCTTCCGCTTCTCTGTGCGTTTCTGTCCGCTGGGTTCCCGGCAGTGGATCCACACCACCTATCTTGCCACTCAGAACTTTCTATTCATACCAGCCTTTGGAATATAACTCTGCCAATAAAAGGGTGCAGTTCCATGCTGCTGTGGCGTCCTTTTCTTCGTGTCCGAGCCAGTGTCTTCCAGGAACACTGGGGTCTTATGAGCAGCCATGCAGAGACAGTGGACCCCCCTCCTCCACCTCCCATAACCTGTCTACACAGTGGTCCACAGGCTCCAGGGTCCAAGGGATTTGTTCCATAGGAGAAGCACTATAGCTGTTCAGACATGACAAGCAGCTCTGTGCTGACACCGGGTTCTTGATCCGGCCCCGCCCTGCAGCTGTGGGCACTGCTTTCCAGCTGGGTCCAGTTAGAAAGATTCCCCCTGCCCCTTTCCTAGATGGGCTAACTTGACCAAGCTGCAAAAGCAAATCCCAGCGGGCTGTGAGCTGGAGCAGCCCTGACTCTCCGGGCTCTGCCCTGCTGCCAGGACATCCAGGCAGCTCCCCAGGATGCCTGTCAAGGCTCCCCAGGTGCCTGTCTTCCCACAGTGGCCCCATGGCAGAGACAGCCAGTGGAGGAGAAGCCAGTACCCTCGGGTCTCTCTCCAGGGCTAACCCCACTGTGCCGAGCTGCTCAGGATCTGATCATCCCCCAAAGACTCACTTTTCAAACCCATCTTGTGGGGGCTGGGTGACCAACACCGTACCTCGGTCCTGACGTGGTCTATGGTCCACCAGAGCAGGTGCCCCTGCCGATGATGCCTGTGGGCACACAGGGCACATGATACCACAGACACTGTTGACTGGTCATGTTGAAAGATAGCTTTGGAAACATCACGTCGAGTAAGCTTGTCCAGACACACAGTTGTGCAAAAGTGTGGAATGAGATCATGATGGGGAGAAGAGTTCCCACACACACGGAGGCCCAGCCACACGGCCATTCAGAAAGTGCAGCGGTGAGCAGCTGACCTGCAGGGATAAGCCCTGGGCCTGTCCGCGTCGAGGCACCACGGTGGGGCGGGCGGGGGTCCTCTTTCAGGTAAGAAAGCTCCGAACATTACTCCACATGACCAGAGTCCACCGGTTATGCACATTTGCAGGATAATTAGGCATCTTAATTGCCAATAGACCATAGAATACAGATTACACGTTAGGGGCCCGTAGTCTTACGTTTAGCAATATAATGGATTTGAATCACGACCATACATTCAGACATGCCCACTCTGATGGCTTTGTAGAAATTATGTATGAGAGGGCTCATAAAACTACCATCAGAATATTGGTAGTGGGTCAAAATGAGTTAAAATGTATTTTCCAAGATGGAAAAAAAAATACATCATGACTACTCTTAAGTTATAGTTTCTAATTTAGTAGAATTACAATTATATAAATCTCAATAAAAAACAATCAGTTACTCAAACTTGTGAATGGACTTCACATATACATATTATACAAATTGGACAAAAATGTAGCTAAAAAGATTGATAAGCTGCATCGCTCAGTCCACAACAGACAGTGAACCCGACTCGGTCCAGGACAAAGACACCGGGTTTTTAAGTCCCGACATTCCTCGGGGACCTGGCTTGGCCCAGACACCACACTGAAGCCTTCACTTTTCCCTCAGCTTTTAACATTTCTGTTTCATTCTCTGGTTAATTTTTTTGAGAAGTGACTAAGATTGATTTGTTAATTCTCATCAGAAAAAGAAAGTCTTACATTGGATGAGGAGAAAATACCACCTGCAATCTGAGGCAATTTTCCATCATTTAATCACATTTGCCCAACTGTATGAGGAGCACCCAAAACCCCACACAGTGCAGAGGCAAGCAGTGCACTTCTATGTGCTGTGGCGTGGTAAGTTCCCCACTTCCAAAAAGCTAGAAACACAGCTTTCGCCTGGTGACTGTGAGATCGTCCCCCACGGGCGGGGGCTGTGGGCGGGTCCCCGTGAGCCCCGACCCGTCAGACGCAGAGCCCGTGGCGGGCTGAGTTTCCGATGGGAGGAAGTACTGGGCATAGTCACACCTCCCGGGGCTCTACCACTGTGGCTTTCGGGAGCTTCTCTAAAATCCAGCGTGATCTGCACACTTCACACAGAGACTTTTTCAAAGAGTGAGTTTATTAGAAGCCCAGCATACGTTCCTGTCCCTGTTCTAATTTCTGAGACCATTTTCCAGAGTTTCTGAAGTATATTTAGACTTTAAATATCACTTCTGTGCGCTTGGACCCTCACGTCTAGCACAGCCTGGGTTTGATGTAGCTTACCAGGTCATGATGGAGCGAGGACATTCCCAGGTCTTCTCATGAGCAAGCGGTAAAGGCGGGTAATTCTCTACGCTTTGTGAATTGTATGCAGTGAGAGGGACCCGCGCGCGTGTCTCACACCCAGACCCCGGCCGCTTCACGGGGAGCACGTGGTCCCAGAGGGAGGCTCCAAACGTGCCTCAAGGACATTTACTGATGTCTCCCCGGGTTTCCCTAGCCTGAAGAAAAGGAAAGAGAAGAGACTATTGATAAATCCTACAAACACTGAAGCTCTACAAAAGAATGGAAGAAAACCAAATTCAATTTGGAGTTTTGATCTTTTAAGATTTGAACAACCAGAGGGGCTGGAGATTCATGCTCCAAAACACTTGAAAACTATCCACACTTCCATATTCTGGGGAGAAGCTCTGGCCGAGCCTGTGTGGGGGGCCTATTAAACTGTGCTCGCTCTAACTGATTGGTCACAGGAGCAGTGACCCACTCCAAGGGGTCTTTTAGGAGTGTCCAGCAGGGAGCAATTTTAATATTTCTAAACTCCCCAAGAACTATTTTATATAAATGAGTACCATGTCCGCGTGTGACATAGGAGCCTATTCTTCAGAGCCATTGAGCTACATTTTGTAGTTGGAAAACCTTAGTGATTCCCGCAGGCTTAGCAGCTGTCCCCAAAGCACAACAGTCTATTTTACACAGATGGCAAGAGCAGGTCCCTCGCAAAATCAGAGTGGTGCTTTGTCCCGGAACCCTGGCCACATGTACAGAAGGTGTTGAGAGAAAGCTAGGGAGTCAGAGCTGACTGCTTGTCCTTACTAAATTGTTCTTCTGCTTTTCTGAGCACCTGGGCTTCCCACCTCAGGGGGCGGGCAGCCGCCCGCGACAGCACTCAGGCCAGGACGTTCACAACATAGACTGTCCCGTGACTCAAAGGAGAATGAGAAAGAACAAGTCTCTGCATCCCCAGGTCTGACGGCTGGCAACTGGCATTTGACACTGATGAGCAGCCTGCTTGTCTGTGTGTAGCCTGTGTCCCTGCCCACCCCAGTGACTCAGGAGGCCGGGACACAGCACCCAGAAACCGACACACATCACGGAACATCGCAGTTTTCTCCCTGGGTCACAGCCCACTGAACCCACGCAGCCACTGGGGCCCCTTCCACGGCTGTGTCTCCTGTAGATCTTAGAAGGCACCCCAGTGGGTGGAAGGGGGATATCCAGAGAAGGATCCCCACGAGGAATTCGCAGCTGGCCTAGGGAGCCAGTTCTGGGGGACCCTGCACCATGACCAGGAGGAAAGGGGAAAGCACAGCAACGCACTCCTCCCTGGCCCTTGCCCTATCCTAGAGCACTCTGCAGCCTCTTTCATCAATGTCTTTGGTGTTGCTGTTCTGGCTGCCTGAATCAATCCAGATCATGTCCTGAGTTGATTTAATAGTTTCTCTTTTGTGATCATTTTGACTTCAGAGAAGATCTGGGAGCCACATGGTGCCAGGTCAGGTGAGACAGGTGGACAAGGACACTGCGTGTTCTCACGAGCTGCCTTTCTGCGAACAGTGCTCAGAAGCATCACTCACCATACTTTTGATCATGTTCATGAAAACACTGACAAGACCTCCAGAGCTGCTCCCAAAAGCATCATCTTGTCGATGATGCTTGAAGCAACAGGAGGATTTCTAGGGGGACCATGGCAACACATTTTTTGCTGTAACGATTTTTAAAAATCAGAACATTCTCTGTGTGTTTTGATCATATTTTGTAAATACCCAAGGTCCGTTGTTTCCTCCCAGCTCTCAATGGTACCCCACCAGTGTGGAGGGCTTGGAATTCTCCACAGCCTCATGGTGGCTGCGGCCCGATCTTTCTGGACACCTCCTGTGCCTTCCTTTGCTGGGCACCAAGTCCTCAGCAGGAAAGAAGGGACCCTCGTCCCAGCCCATAGCCTAGAGCCCCTCCCCATCCCAGAGCTTCAGTGGAAACTGAGGCAGAGCATGTCCCCATGGGTGCCGTGGTGCAGCCACAAGGGATATGTCTCCCAGGGTGGCAGGCCCTCTAGAGCTCAGACAGGCCCTGCCCCAGAGGAAGTCCTAAGCAGCTTTATGTTAATGCAGTTAGACGCTCAAGCCCAGGACTTTCCACTTTCTTGTCTCTGCACCTCATGGAAACATGACCCAGAAGTTTGACTCCATTGTCCATACTTTAGGGACTTTCCCACTGGAGTCTGTGTCTAGTGCAGGGTGGACAATGTACAAGGCCCTGGGGATACCATGCCCGACACGGGAAGTGACCAGAGCTGTGCCAGGGCCTGTGAGGGCAGAAGGGTGGCATCTAGCCCTCCTCTCAGTCCCTCCTCCTGGCAGACTGATGCGCCAGGGCAGAGGCAGAGGCTCAGGTCAGCTCTGGGCTGTGAGCAGTCGGGAGCCATGGCGTGGGCTCCGTGGTAAAGGATCTGCGAGCGAAGGCCATGGCAGTGCTCAGGTCCAGTGCCCACTTGCCGGTGAGATTCTGTTCAGTCAGGACCCTGTGTCTCCTGCTTCCTCAACTCCCAGGGGAGCGTGCGGTCACGTGAGGGAATGCCATCTCTGCTCCCATGAGACAGTGCTCACCATGAAAAGACACAGTGCTCTTTGCTTGGGTAAACTGAGGAAGGAGAGACACACCCACGGGGCTCCCCAGATTCCTAAGCACCCAACAGTGTCAGAGAAAGATGAGGCTCGGGCCGCGAGCGGTGGGAGCAAACACAGGTGGGCCCCAGAGATCAGACAGTGGCCTCTGGTGACCCATTCACTCCTGGGGGCCAAAGAGAAGAGGGAGTGACAACTTCAGGAGGGGCAGTAGCATGTGGGCAGGAAGGAGGCACAGGGAGGAGCACAGAGGCTCCAAACAAGACTGGACAGGGGAGACGCAGCCCAGGCCCTCGGGCGAGGGACCGGCGGGCAGGTCACAGGGTGAAGGGCCTGGGCACTGGGAGGACTCAGAGACGAGGACCAGGTGGGTCACCTGTCCTCGGAACTGCAGGAGACGTGGCTCTTCCCACTTCTCCTGTGAAGGCAGCTTGGTGTGTGTAAAAATACTTCCGTACCACGCCTTGCTATCAAAGGACTCATAATGAAAGAATCTTGTCACTGTGAGGAAAAGGGGATTTTATTCTTTGAAAAGGCAAAGAAGATGCGTAGAAATGAGCGTAGAAATGAAACAGCTTTTGCAGAAGGCACAGGACCAAGATGACAGCAGGCATTAGCCCCATGTGTACCTGCAACAGTACCAACCCCCGAACCCAGCGCCACACGCATCCTGGTCTTGGGTGAGTTTTGCCCTTGGCCATTCCGGTACTCTTTCTGCAGCCTTGACACAATTAATACACTAGTTTCTCTACCTCAGCGTTACTCTGAAGTTCAAGCAGTTTCACTGGCAAGCAGAGTCATTTTAACTTTCTCATCCTTAATTTCATTATCAAAACCATGAGGCAGATAACCAAACACACATGTCCGTGTGCATGACACACCTGTGACCGCCCTGGGTTCAGCCTGGGGACCCGAGCGCAGCTGGGCTTGGGCCGCTGCCACCCTGCCCTGGGACCTCTGAGATCCTTATCTCATTTCTCCCCCCAAACACGATGCTTTCATCTCCTTGCATAGTTCAGAAGATAGGGGCTAAGAAAACACAACATGCTGACCCGGGGTCACGCAGCACAGATCCGGGCCTTCAGCTCTGTTTCCAATATTTCCAAGTCTCTGCATTAAAAAAAAAAGAGCCAAGGTGAGTATCTGCTTGGTGATGCCAGCGCTACAGAAGGCTGACGCAGGACCACAAGCTCATGCCCAGCTTGGGTAATTCAGTGATATAGCATGACTGCATCTCAAAACAAAAATAAATACATTTTTAAAAATAAAGTCAAAATACCAATCACCCACCTTCACAGACAGTGGTCCTAGGACAGTCAAGCCCCCAGATTTTACCGTCTCTCAGAAATCAGCCTGCAGCAGGATCTTTATGCTTCCCGCCTCGATTACTCCAGGGCCGCCACACTAGTGCTGTAGAGGCCAGCCCTAACAGGGGTCCCAAGGCCGCCCTGCAGCAAATGGTGGGGTGACAGCCAGGGGAAGCAGCTGCAAGGAGACCCCCGGGAGGAGGCGGCTCGCCTGCTGCGGAGCTTCTCCACACGCAGCTGCGGTCGGTTCTACCTCCCAACTCTCTTATTAGTACAGCAAGGCTCACCTGCTTGAGGCAGTTTGGGAGACCCCGAGAAGGGCACCACCAGAAGGGAGAACAAAAATCCAGCATCTTTCAAGTCTCGTCTATTCTAAAGAGGCATAGGATGCTTTCTGATATGTAAATTAAACAAATTTAAACTCTATGCAAAAAACATAAACATTGAAAATGGTAACAGTTCACTGTGTTAATTTAACCAAGAAACGCCGAGTGAACCGGATCAGACAGCTCCAGGTGCGGCTCTTCCCCCGAGTGCCGTCACAGACGCAGGAAGGTCGGCCCACCGCGCTCCTGAGACGCCTGGTCTCCGTCTTCCGCAGCAGACCCCACCTCGGCCAGACTCTCACAGGACCCTGCAGGGACTGCCCGGCCTGGGCCTGGCGCCTTCGGTCTCCAGGGCACGGGCAGCAGTGGCGCTCCTCCCCAGTGGCTCTGGGTGCCCCTCCAGCCAGTCCTGTCAGTCCCGCCGTGCTGTCCATCTCACACCAGACCTGTTTCTCTAGTGAGGACTGACCGATGCACAACTCTGAATGGGGTCCACGTGATCTTTTAATACATAGCTGCCTTTTTCCTAGTACCAGGGACTGAACTCAGGACCTTGCCCTGTCCAGGCAGGCACAACCCCACCAACCTACATCCCTGACCCTTTGATATATGTTTATGGGTAATCTAGCTTGGCTTTGTTTTTCTTCCTATTTTGACAAAATAGAAAGAACTGTGTGACTTCCTAGTGGTCATTATTTCTGGCTTCCCTTTCATATATTTTCACTCTAATTTAAAGGGTTCTGACACCTATCAAGGTTATATTTATAAAGATTTAATTTATGTGTCACCAGTTTTGAGTTTTCAACAGAAATGTCAGTATTTCTTTCTACCAGTCCCAAGTAATCCTGATATTTTCACATCAGCAGTTATCACATATAACTTTTCTGGGTTGAAATTTCTGTTTAAAATTTATTTCTTAGATGTTGTCATATCTAAAATGGAAATGGCTAGAATCTCTATGTCCTGATCAATACCAACCCCCCACACACCAGGCATCAGCACCAGGAGAAATGAGACAAAACCAAGTTTCCTTCGGTGAGTCCAGCTGATCTGTGCTGCACATTTCCAGTACAATCTCTAAATAAGAAAACAATGGGCTCTCTCACCCCGGAAGCTTCCACCGGGAACAATTCAGTGACAAGATCACACAAGTCCAGATCACCTTCCTGCCTCTCGGACGACGCTCACGTCCCGTCTTTCCTGGTTCTGTGCTGTTTCCATTCTAGCGTGGCCTCCACATGTGGCTACTTTTCCTGTCCTGTTCTCCTGACGGTTATTACAAGAGTAGGAGCCATGGCGAAGGATGGTGCCAGCTCCACACCGTGGACTGGACGCCTGTCTGCTGGGTGCTAGGCCGTGTGTGGACAAGTGTCACCACCCTGCCGATGGGTGCCAGGGACCTGCAAGAAGCTAGCGCCGTGAACCTGCTGCTCTGGGCACCGGATGAAGGAGGACAGGGAAGATGCGTACTCTCTGGGCAGGTCGATGCTGATCAGAAGGAGACATGGACCAGCTGTAACCGCACTTTCCATCTGAGAAACAGCTGCTGTTTTTGTACCAAACTCACGAGGAAGCCTGGAGAAATTTCCTCTCTGAACCCCTTTCTGTGCGCTGTGAGGGTAGCAAAGGACAGGTTCAGCGTGTGCTCCACAGCGCCCCCTGGCCGGCGGCCTGGGCAGGGACGGACAGGGCCCATTCCTGCTCCCAGGAGGTGGCTGCAGCAGGAAGCAGATTCAGGGCAGCGGTTCCACACTCCGGTGCTGCAAACGCAGTGTGGTTCAGTGCTGCACAGGGCACACACTAGCGCTGCCACAGCCTGAGCACACCTGGTTTAGTGCAAGAAGACAGAGTGTCTTCTCATGACACGTAAGGAGATATAAGACTCCTGCAAATGGGCAGGAAAGACAGAGAGAGGGTGTTGCCCGGTTAACTTGTAGAATGCAGGAAGTCTGAGATATAGAAAACTCGGGAGCCTCGTAGTCTTCAGAATGGCCCCACCTTGCTAGGAACTTGAAAATTCTTTTCTATGCTTGTCCTGCAGCACCTGTTACCTGGCACCCTAGTTTCTGCCATTCCCTCAAAATGCAGGGACTCATTAACTTGCGTCCAGCAGATGTGTGACATTCCCTGGAAGGCACAGGACCGCCTGTCGCCAGTGGGTGGATAATGAGCAGATGAGTGCGTGAAAACCAGTTAAGGAGATTCAGTGTCGCCCTGCAGGCCCATGACCTCCAGCTCCGTCCCAGATCTCTAAAGATGCTCTAAAGATATGGTGCGTATCCAGCTCTGAAGCCCTTCTCTAGTCTCAGAGGTTGTAGGACAGTATGAAGAGTCACCCTTCAAATGCTGAGCTGAAAAGCAACCTGGCCTGAGAGGCATATGGGAGGGTTGTGACCAGAGAGACTCCACAGCATGCCCTGAGGGGCAAAGTGCAAGCACTCCTGAGGCCCCTTAGCTTGGCACTGCCTGGCAAGGTGGCAGCCCAGACACCCCTTTCCCACCGCTGGTCATGAAAATCATGTGGGGGGAGGAGGAAGAATAGAGGCTGCCCCAAGCTAACGCAGGACGGCCCTGCGGCCAGATATCATGGCCGCGCTCCCAGAGTTCACGGGTAAGGACGGAGTACTGGAGGAGGAGGAGATGGCATCAGTAGGCGCTGTGGCGTGAGGACTCGCCCTCGTGAGAGTGAAGTGAGTCTAGCACAAGGGTTCAAATATCACACGATTTCTCCTGTGGGGGAAGCCCAAAGTATAAAAAAAGAGCAAAAGAACAGGCCGAGAGCAGGAGTAGGGAGCTGGGTCTTTTGCAAACGGGAAGGTGTCGAGGAGGGAGAAGGAGGGAGAGGAAGGGGATGACGAAGGGATAAAGCTTTGCCGCGCCCGTGCTTCAGCTCTCCACAAGGAATGGAAACATCGCACACTACAAACGAGTGCAATACGATAAAACCAAATCATGCTTAAAATTTGAAAAACTACAAAAGAAGCTCCCAGGGAGATCTTACGTCCTCTTCTCAGGGCACAGCAGCAAGATGCCTGGGAGGGTGGGCGGCACGCACCACACCCAGGCCTGCTGGCGTCCGGACCTTGACTTCTCTTTTCAGAGCCGGGGCAGTGAGTCCTGGCATAGAAATGTCCCTTTCCACTGCCCGGTTGGCTGACCCACCTCCCAAGTACAAACCATGCCCACCATCCAACCATTCCTCCACTGGCAGCAGAAACAGACTCAGCTGAAGGCCAAGACCGAGGTATCCATGATAAAGCACAATCGAGGGTCATCCAGCCCTGGGACCCAGGAAAGCAGTGACGCCCAAGGACCAGTCACAGGCACGCCGAACACAGCACACACAAGCAGAGTGCACGGTCTCGGGGTACATCCCAGCTGGTCAACGGGGAGAGGCCGGGAGCCGGTGTTCTCCTTCTGCCTTCCCTGCCTGATTCAGGAAATCTGCATCACTCTTAACAGTCTGGTTTTACACTATAGGAATCTGCACTTAAAGCTCATCCTGGGGAGGGCTCTTCAGCCCACCAAGATCCTGCCGGGGGTTCACGTTGTGTGACAGCCCGGGTCTCCGGGAGAGCAAGTATCTGTTTGGAGCTTCCTCAATGCAATTCTTTTTTTTTTTTTTAAGGTTTTTTGAGACAGGGTCTCGCTTTGTAGTTCAGGCTGGCCCTGAGCTCAGCCTCCAACTCACATCACAGCAATCCTCCTGCCTCTGCCTCCCGAGTGCTGGGATGACAGGCGTGAGCCACCACGCCCGGCACTGGTATGTGGTACTGGTTGCTGATGGGGTGAGTCTCCACACCCGGTATGGTATGTGGTTACCGGGGATCGAACCCGGGTCCTTGCGCTTGCAAGACAGGCGCCGGAACCACTGAGCTATATCCTCGGCCCCTCAATGCAACTCTTGCTGGGAGCAAGGAGGGCACAGGTAGAGGCACCCAGGAATGCACACAACCTGCACTGTGTGATCTGGTCGGGCCGGCAAGAGGGAGGGTTCTTGTTCACACCCACGGACTTCAGATGAGAGCGGAGAGTCCAGGGAGTTTCGGAGTCTCTGCAAGGCAAGAATCCTCTTAGTGGAAGTCGGTCAACTAATGAGAAAGCAAGTTATAAACATCAGGCCAGAATTCCACACTGTTTGGAATGAGAACTGAATTTGCTATGCATATATTTTTCTTGCTTTACTATAAAAAGTGCAGCCCCAAATTAAATGCAGATACAAATGAATCGCGCTCAAGTGATACCACTGATCACTTCACGTGTGCTGAAGAAACTCATCAGTCGTTTTTGCCTCGTGCAGGACTAAGGAAATGTGTGAGGTCTACTTCGAGGTTGTACGGAACAGAGTCCCCCCTGCAGGAGGGCAGATGCGGGTGTAGAAGGAAGGAAGGACAGGTAGAACGAAGGCTGAGGCCTGGGGACAGGCAGCCCTGGCACACGGACCTGGCCGCTGGCATTCGGACTACCTCCTGGGCAGAGGGCCCACGGTGGGTAGGAAAGCAGGACCTCTGTTAACCAGCGGGGACACTGCCTGCACAGGAGAGAAAATGTTCAGGCAACGCTCACATGCAGACAATACAGAAAAAACTAGAGACTGAAAATGTTGCCCAACCAGATAATAAAGAGACAGGAAATAGGACATCAAGAAGGAATTGAGGAACATGGCAGACAAAAAGCACATATTGAGGAGACCAGGATATTTCTGGGAGTGGACTTTACCTCATGAAAAATTAGGCAACTTAATGTTTTTTCAGGAAAAAGGAAAGGAAGATGAAAGGAGACCCAGTGAGCTGGAGGAAGGCGGACTGGGCCGGGCTGCTGCCCTGGAAGCGAGGCGCAGGGTGGGGATTCCAGCCCCCGCTGCTCGGCCAGCCCAGCGTGGACACTCCGTCAGCCCAGCGTCTTCCCCAGAGTCAAAATCCTCCTCGTGCTGTGGCGACCCGTGCACACCATGTGCGGAGCAGCACAGCTCAGAATGGCGAGGCCTTGGAAGCAGTCTGTGTGCCCGCCCACACATGAGTGGACACAGAAAATACAGTATTTACACACAACGGACTCTATTCTGCCACAAAGTCGGGGGAACCTGAGGCTTTTGTAGGACAATGGATCTATCTCGAGACCACAATATCAAGTGAAATAAATCAGACTCACAAGATTAAATATCACAGATATCTTGTAAGGGAAATAGAAAAATATAAATAAAAATGAAAGTAAAAGATAGATGAAAAGAAAGGAGGGAGACGGACCTTTTGTTAGCGGGAAAGGGACTGAGACACGGAGGGGGAGGAGGGACGGGAAGAGGAGACTCAGAGACTCCAGACGTGCTCTGTCCGAGCCCAGCGCCCTCAGCGAGTAAACCATCAGCGCTCCAAAAGTGCACCAAGAGGAGTTAGTTTCTAAAAAGATGAGCCTGGTGAAGGGTCTGTGGGAGAGCAGTTTGTGACTGCGACACTGCTTGTCTTGGTTCTGCTTGGCATCACTCTCGCTGTGTCACTTAGCGATGTGAGTCTCTGAGTGTGGAAGAATAATGGATTGTTCCTCCTCCAGAGCGGCCTCCAAAGCCATCAGTAACGGTAAGAATGGATACTGTGCTCGTCTGGGTCCCCGGGAGATGCAGCGAGCCACACTGTCCACGCCTCACGGGGAGCACAGAAGCCAGTCGGGGCCTCTGCCTTCCGTGTTGCTCTGTTAGTACATGTCCACACACGTGCACTTCAC
>PVIR01019569.1:0-31774 GCA_004026965.1 Petromus typicus
TGTGTGTGTGTGTGTGTGTGTCTGTTTGAGTGCTAGGAAGGAAAAGAGGACCGCACCTGTGCTAGGTAGGACAGCTTTCTACCACCAAACTTCACCCCATTTATTTTCCTCATTGTCTCATGGGTTTTCCGTGGAGGTTTCCAGGGGCTCCTTGATGCTGTGCGGTACCATACACCATTCAGAGGCCAGACAGAGCTAACTGCTTTCTGTTACACCAGGCAAGAAATAGATTTGCGAACCATACCCACTTGGCATTAAATGAGCTCTGCTTGGAGAACAGTTATGTTAGTAAACATGTCTATGTTCACTTCAAACAGATTAGTTGCCATTGTCCTACTTTATTTACTTTTTGAAAATTAAAAATATTATTTTTTGTTTAAAAAAAATTTTTTTTTAAGACAGGGTCTTGCTTTGTGTTTCAGGCTGGCCCTGAGCTCAGCCTCCAACTCACCTCACAGCAATCCTCCTGCCTCTGCCTCCCGAGTGCTGGGATGACAGGCGTGAGCCACCACGCCCGGCACTGTGGTATGTGGTACTGATTGCTGCTGGGCGTGAGTCTCCACACCCAGTATTGTATGTGGTTACTTGGGGATCGAACTGGGTCCGTGCGCTTGCCAGACGGGCGCTGGAACCTCTGAGCTAAATCCTCAGCCTGTACAGGATATATCTTGATTCTTCTTTTTTCCTGCTTTGAAGGGAGCTTCAAAAGCTTGATTACCATTTTTTGCCTTGTATTTTCTTTTCCCCTGCACTCTTTCTTGTTCCTCTTAATAAATAGATATTTTAAAAATATCTGCTTTTCTTTTAATGTGTTTGATATTGGTAAGCTTACTTATATGAATGCAATTTCTTTAGGGTCTTTATTTCTTATTATTTTAATTTTCATGGTACTGGAGATTGAACCCTGGACCTTTACACTGAGTTACATCCCCAGCCCTTTTTAAATTTTGAGACTGATTTCTCTTTAAACCACTCAACTACACAGCCTGGGCTTGAACTTGTAATCTTGGGAACTGAACCCAGGCTCTTCACACTGAGCTATACCCGCAGACTTCTGTTTTACTTTTATTTTTATTTTTTTATTTTTTAAATTATTATTATTTTTTAAAGGTTTTTTGAGACAGGGTCTTGCTTTGTAGTTCAGGCTGGCCCTGAGCTCAGCCTTCAACTCACATCACAGCAATCCTCCTGCCTCTGCCTCCTGGGTGCTGGGATTACAGGAGTGAGCCACCACGCCCGGCACTGTGATATGTGGTACTGGTTGCTGCTGGGCGTGAGTCTCCACGCCCAGTATTGTATGTGGTTACCAGGGCTTGAACCCAGGACCTTGCGCTTGCAAGACAGTCGCCGGAACCACTGAGCTAACTCCCCGGCCCTACTTTTATTTTTATAATCTCAGCACTCAGAGAGCCTGAGGCAGGAACCCATTTAAGCCTAGCCTGGGCAACTGAATGATTTAGTCTGACCATCTTTCAAAAATATAAAGGGCTGAAAATGTAGCTCAGTGTGAAAGTCCTGAATTCAATCCCCAGTAAAACACAGACACACACACACACACACACACACACACACACACACACACAAAGGGAAAGGGATCCCAGACCAAGATATCTGAGAACTGGCAAACTGGCAGGCAGGGAGATGCACGTGCAGAGGTGAGGATATTTAGACACGATGGTGACTTGGGTTTTCAACGTCTAGAACAGGACCCAGGACCCTGGAGAGATCCCCATAGGATTTCTACTGCACCAAACAGGCGGGGTTCTACTAAATGCTGAGGTTAAACGAGTGAGCAGCGATGACACAACACGTACACAGATCAAACCCGATCTTGAAATGTGTACCGATTCTTCTTTATCTGGGCCTGACCCAGTCCTTACCACAGAAGACCAACGTCAATTACGGACAGTAACAGTAGTGAAGTCCAGGTGGGAAGGGTATTTATGTATTTAGAGGGACTGTAGAGTATGAAATTGGCAAAGGAAGAACATAACGAAGAAAGGCGTTGGGGACAGCACAGTAGTAACTCAGTACCACGAGTTTGAGGCTTGTCTTCCCACCTTCCCGTTTCTTTCCCACACTATCGCCCCGTTCTTTACGGGCTAATTGGTTTATTACTTAGCGCACCTGCCCCCTTGTGGCCATATGGCCCAGTGACGTCTTCAGGAGCAGGAGAGGCTGAGGTCTGAGAACAGTCCAGAGACCAGCAAAGATCAGTGCTCAGGGCGTGAAGAAAACGTCGCCGTCTTGGTGGACATGGCTTTGACCCTCCCTCGCTCTGCTGGCAGTGACAATGCAGCTGGCCATTAGGGTTGAGGACTGTATTCTCTGGGCCGCGATGGAGGCTTTGTGCAGATCACAGCACAATAGCAGACCTCCAAGGTAGCTACTGTTGTTGCTTTTTGTGTGTGTGTATATGAAATTTTATTTTTTTTAAACTAGGGGTTTAACCCAGGGCCTTTGTGCTGAGCTGTATCTGCCCCTCTCCCTTTAAATTTTGAGGCAGTGGGCTGGGGATATAGCTCAGTGGTTCCAGCGCCTGTCTCGCAAGCGCAAGGACCCGGGTTCATTCCCTGGTCACCACATACCATACTGGGCGTGGAGACTCACACCCAGCAGGAACCAGTACCACATACCACAGTGCCGGGCGTGGTGGCTCACGCCTGTAACCCCAGCACTCGGGAGGGAGAGGCAGGAGGATTGCTGTGATGTGAGTTTGAGGCTGAGCTCAGGGCCAGCCTGAACTACAAAGCAAGATCCTGTCTCAAAAAACCTTAAAAAAAAAAATTTTTTTTTTTTGAGGCAGTGTCTCAGTAATAGCTAAATTGTGCAGGTTGGCTCAAGCTTGAGATCCTCCTGCCTCAGCTCTGTAGAGAGCTGGGATTACAGGTATGCATCAACACACATGGTTTATTAGGTCTAATACTTTAAATGTCATATGAGTACCAAGTGGCAGAACCAGTATTGAATAGTACACTCTGGCTTGCACGAGTATTGCCTTATAATTGTCTATTTGGGTTTTGTCTGCTCCCACCAGACTGTATAGGTCAGTGACTGTCTTATTTATCACTCCGTCCCCAGCACTGAGCCCAGGGGTGTGTGGTTGTGCTTAGCAACACAGGAAGCCCCTCACAGCCATGCTGGACGGCAGAGGGGACCTGCAGCCTCTCTCCTGCGACACAGGTGGAGTCCAGGCCAGGCCCAAGTGTGTCAGGTACTCCGTTGCTATGACCCCAGAGGTGGTGGCCAGGCAGCGAGTCCCTTCTTCATATCCCTGGTGTGAGGAAAGATGGATACTACCGGTTTCCCTTCATAGCAGGGATGCCAGACCTGCTGGATCTGTCAGCCTGAGAAAGGACCAGAGCTAGAAAAACTATGGAAGAGGAAGAGAACGGGGAAGCCCATTCACTCTGGCCTGTCCTTTAGGCTCAGAGCGCCCCCTAGTGGTAAAGGAGAAGGAAAAACACCTCTGGGGTCATAACAATAGAATACCTGACACACTTTGTCCTGTTGAGAGCCTCAGATAGCATTTAGCCCCCTGGAGGGGCCGGGGGCAGGCAGACAAACTCCACCTTGCACTCGCAGCCTCCAGGGAGGCCCTGAAGAAACAAGAGGCACTCACCATGGTGCTCTGGCCACTTCAGTGAGGTCCTGACTGCTTGACCCCAGCGCTGACCAAGTATTGTCCATGCACCAGTGACCTATTTATGCTGTCTGAGACTTGGTCTACAAACCTCATGGCTGGGGTGTGTTTTTCTGTATGTTTCTTTTCTTTTCTTTTCTTTTTTTTTTTTTTTTCTGAGACAGGGTCTCACTTCTCACTTTTGCAGTTCAGGCTGGCCCTGAGCTCGGCCTTGAACTCACACCAATCCTCCTGCCTCTGCCTCCCAAGTGCTGGGATTACAGGTGTGAGCCACCACACCTGGCACTGTGATAATGATATGGCTCTGATTGCTGGTGGGCATGAGTCTCCATGCCCGGCATTGTTGTATGTGGATACCAAGGATGGAACCTGGGCCCTTGCACTTGCAAGGCAGGCGCCAGAACCACTGAGCTAAATCCCCAGCCCCCCCCCAAGATTTTCTTAATTCTCATATTTTCATGATATCTCCAGCCAGATATATGCCCAGCTGTCACCCATGCGGGTGTCGACTTCATTTCTCTAAGTCCATGCACTTTTTCCAGTACTGGGGATTGAACCTAGGGGTGCTCAGTTCGAGCGACACCTCAGGCCCTTTTCTGAATCTTACTTTGATAAGTGGTCTTGCTCAGTCAATAAATTGCCGAAGCTGGATTTAAAGTTGCAATTCTTCTGCTTTAGCTTCCTGAGTAGCTGGGATTACAGGTCCCATGCCACTGTGCCTGGCTCAGCCCATTGCTTTTTCATGACAAAACAGCCCACTCCTATCTGCAATTCTTCTCTCCCTTCTTTTTTTTTTTTTTTTTTAGGTTTTTTGAGACAGGGTCTCGCTTTGTGGTTCAGGCTGGCCCTGAGCTCAGCCTCAAACTCACATCACAGCAATCCTCCTGCCTCTGCCTCCCGAGTACTGGGATTACAGGCGTGAGCCACCACGCCCGGCACTGTGGTATGTGGTACTGGTTGCTGCTGGGTGTGGGTCTCCACACCCAGTATTGTATGTGGTTACCGGGAATCGAACCCGGGTCCTTGCGCTTGCGAGACAGGCGCCGGAACCACTGAGCTAACTCCCCGGCCTCTTCTCTCCCTTCTATTTCCACTATGGCACATTTTAGCCTGTGGCTTGACATCTTTTCAGGTGTTTTTGAAAATTAACCACGTGCATAGGTTCCCAGGTCAACGTATCTGAAACAGATACATCAGTTGGGTGTGATCACCCGGTTAAGAGCAAAGGCTGCGTCCTCAGTGGGTGGCTCTCCCGGGTGTGTCTGGCCGCACTGGCCTCATCATGCACTTCAAGTCTTCACAGGGGGCTTGGGGGGCCTTGCTCTGAGCTCCCTGGAGCCCTGCTTGTGCTCAGGAGTCCCCTGCAACCCTCCCAGCCCCTGGCACCGCAGCCATCTCCATGCATGGTGCATTTCTGTCCACAGCTGTCTGTTTTCGGGTAAGTGCCATGCTTGATTTGGCCTGGTGCATTTGAGCAAAGCCTCTGAGAGCACAGCACTCTCAGATGTAGTGTGTCTGATGCCCCCACCCCCTTGGCACCCACTTTCAGAATGGGAACCTCCCTCAAGTCCTTCTTAGGAGAGTACTGGCAACTCTGCCATTTGTCAGAGCCCTCAATGCAGAAGGACATGGTTGCTGCAAGGGCTCTGGAGCTGGGGCCTGGGATCCAAACCACATCTCTCACCACCACTGCAGCCTGAACCGAGTTGTCTCCTCTGTCAAATGGGAAGAGTAGCCCGCCACTCACAGGGACTTAGACAGATAAAACTAGTTGGTTTTCATACAGCATTTATTTCCAGCAATACTCGTACAAAGTAAGTGCTATGTGAGTACAAGCCACTTTTATTACCGTAAGCAGAGATTTTTTTCACTGTTTTATTTGACAAACTCCTGGCAGACAGTTTTCTCTTTGGAATCATGCAGGAGGCGCTCCTTGTAAGCAGCCTTCTGCTGCTGCTGGACGTGCAGCGTTCACCACCTGCCGTACATGCCAAGCTTCTTTGACGGCCTTGCTCCCTCCATTTCACCAGCAGGAAGATTCTCTGTCTCTGGGAATCTTGCTTATTTCCTGTTTGGGTGTATACCTTCTTTCAATTTTAGTAACATATTTTTAAACTTTTAACTTTATAAATGTCTACCTCCTCTCATTCTAAAACAGGCCATTTTCTCCCAATTCAGACCCCTTCAATGTTCCTTGTCCCTCTGTCCTTTTCCCCCAGCTCTTAGTTTCCTTTGGGAAGTGGTCTGGGTGGGTATGGGTCCTTGGCTGAGTACCTGAAGTTCTCAGGGCTCCAGTGGCATTCCCTGGGGAGGGGAGGGCCCGAGGGAGGTCTGGAGGGGTGGACATATTACAAAGACCAATGCACTTTATTGACAAGGCAACAGTGTGACACACCTGAGGTGCAGACACCAGGGGCCGGACCACCTGGAGGGCCAGGTGTCACATTCACTCTGAGGCACAGGCTGAGCATCCTTCCAGATCCTCCCGAAGGCTCCTTGGAGTTACAACCCAGGGAGGTGGGAGGAATCTCTCACCTAGACTTGCTAAGATGCAGGCCTCCCCCAGGGGGCTGGGTTAGTGACCAGGGGGAAGAAAAGGGAGTGGCCTACTGAAAAAGGCGACTGGACCCTGACTCCGCCTCCAGTTGTAACTCCCTAGATACGTTTGGTGAAGTCACGCTCTCCTCTAAGTGTCAGTTTCCCTTAAGGAAGGCATTGGACTAGTTTAGCAATTTGGAAGCCTGCTCTCCCATGAATAGTAAGCTAGATCAAGGTGCTGTGCAGCAAAAACCAAAGGCATTTCCCTTGTACAGCAATGAAAACAACAGTGATCAGTAATGTATAGTGTTTTCACTATGTCAGTTTCCCCACGAACAGCTCTGACCTGGAGCTGCCCGCTATTCTCGCCATCTGAGCAGAGCACATGTGGGGTCTGACCCTGAAACAACTCGTATCTAGCACACTGACTACAAAGCCACCTGTGCGCTGTTCTAGAACAGAGCGCGGCTCTTAGAGATGTTTCCACCAGAAGGGTCCTGGGAGAGGCGGGCAGGGCTGGGTGCGCTCTGACAGCTTCTGAAGTGTTGAGTCTGATTCCTTTTGGAGGCTGGGGGAAACAGGTGTCAGTAGAGGGGCATTTTTGGGGTTCAGTCAGGTCAGCTTCATCTCCGTTGATTCCACCTCTCTGTTGACGGCTCGGTGTGGCTGTGTTCTCCCACAGCGAGCAGTCGTCTCGAGTCCTCCCTGAGTCCCCTCGGACGAGTCCCCTCTGCACGGGCTCCACACACCTGTGGCACAGAACTCGCACAGGGTGAGTGGCCTAAAAGCTGCCACCACCTGGGCCGGGCTGGCTGCGGAGGAGGATGAAGTCTGAAGCGATGCATCCTGCCTGCCCGGCCTTAGGGCTCCACTTCCCTTCTGGGGGATGGGGTGAGAATGGGGGGTGCCAGCCCGGGGCGCTCCACCACCACACGCTCTCACCAGCCTCCCACCCCCCAACCCCGAAGCTCCGACTGAGCCCCAGCGCCGGCTTCCACAGCTGCATAGCAGTCATATGACTACAGCTGGGCGGCTGAGACCTGCTCCTTGTCACCCTGCCAGGCAGAGCTGTGGCTCCCACAGGTGAGCCAGAGGGGGCGCTGCTGCTCCAGACTTCTGGGTGACAGGGGCAAGGTGGCAAGCCCCTGTCCTTGGTGGGAGGCAAGGCACTGGCAGGGTGTGGCGTGAGTGACGGCTCTCTACTACCTGAAGATAACCCAGTTCTGCCACGTGGACGGTGGACAGACAGCTCCCCTTTGACCAGCTCCCTAGATTCAGGCCCTGGGCGTCACGAAAGCTACAACCTGGGTCACCATCTGCAGCCCTTGGGGAGGCTGGCTTTGTCCTTCTCCACTTCCCAGGTCCTGCGTTCCTCCCTCAAGGGCCTCCTAGCAGATACGTTCCCAGCCAGTGACTCCAGAGATGCGGAGGTACCCACCCTATTGGGGCTGCTGCCCACCAGGGAGAGGGCTGCCATGACAAAAGGGTGGAGATGGGGATAGCAGGGCAAGCCCAGCGCCCCCTGGCCAGCAGGGTGGCTCTGGGGAGCCATGACCTTGGTGATCTTGGATGGGTCATTTTTGGGGTGTCCCAGGCAGACAGGAGTGGACAGCAGGGAGGAGAGGCCCCTGGGAGGGCAGGAGCGGGACTGTGGGTTGGCAAGGGCAGTGCCCTCCCTGCTGCGGCCGTGCAGACCTAGTGTGGGGGAAGTGTGGGCGTGGCTGTCCCTGTGGGACAGTGTATTTCTCCTGCCTGCCTTCCCTGGACACCAGTAGCAACCATGTCAGGAGTACGGGGTGTCCCTGGCAAAGTCCTGCCTGCAGCTTCTGTCCCCTGGCCCCACCTGAGTTTCTGTGTCAAATTCTCCTCTCATGACTGACATCCCGAGAGATGAGGGGATGCCTGTGCCCGCAGGCAAGGAGGGCCTGCTACTAGGTCCGGTGGAGGAGGGGGAGAGCGGAGGAGGGGCTGAGCTCCAGGAGAGGTGAGTGGGAGGAGCTGCTGGGTCTCCATCACCCAGGTGCGACTGCCACCCGCTGCTTAGGAGATCTCGTTGCCAAACACCTCGAGCACAAGGGGTGTGAGCTTCATGCTGCTCCCCGGCTGGAAGGACAGGCTTCGGTACTGCTTGGAGTGCTCCTCGTTGAGGCTCCGGAGGTCGGCCAGCTTCTGGATCATCTTGGCGTAGAGCTGGTGGCTGCCCGGGGGCGGGTGGCAGCAGCGGATGTAGGTCTGCAGCGTGTTGGACAGGCGGTCCTGGATGGCCTCGACCAGCTTGGCATCCTGCACGCCAGGCCGATCTGAGACACAGAGGTTGGGGGAACACACGGAGGCTCTGAGCCGGGTCCCTAGTTACTCTGGTGTGACACTCACCCACCTGCACACGCCAGCGCAGCACCCCATACCCCCTGATGCCTGCTGAGCTGTGACATCAGCTCCCGGCCGAAGCCCCTCAGGGACTCACTCAGGATCAAGTCCTTCTGTGCCCCCGGGTCCTGCCCCTCCTCTCACTCCTGTCTCTGGCCGGTCCTTAGCCTCCAGGTGTCATTTTTGTGTTACCTCTTGGGCAGCTCAACTCCTCTCTGCTGACTAATCCTTTGAGTAGCAGATTAAAGGGCCTCCCTCAGCCAGCATGGTGGCAAATGCTTGCAATCCCAGCACCTTGCGGTGCTGAGTTCAAGAAGATTCCAAGTTCAAGACCGCCCTGGGCAATTTAGTGACTTGAGATGGCTTAAAAAAAATTAAAAGGCTGGGGAGCCAGGCGTGGTGGCTCACACTTGTAATCCCAGTACTCAGAAGGCAGAGCAGGAGGATGGCTGTGAGTTCGAAGCTGGCCTGGGCTACATAGTGACTTCAGCGTCAGCCTGAATTACAAGCCCTGTCTCAAAAAAACAAACAAACAAAAAGGCTGAGGATATAGCTTAGTGCAAGGCCCTAGGTTGAATACCCAGGATCAAAAAATAAAAGAGACATTCTTCAAGAAGACCATTCTTTTTTTTGAGACAGGGTCTCACTTTGTAATTCAGACTGGCCCTGAGTTCAGCCTAGAACTCAGTGATCCTCTTGCCTCTGCCTCCCCAGTGCTGGGATTACAGGCATGAGTCCCCATGCCTGGCACTGTGGTATGTGGTACTGATTGCTAGTGGGCGTGAGTCATTACTCCTGGCATTGTTGAATGTAGTTACTGGGGATTGAACCTGGGCCCTTGTGCTTGCAAGGCAGGCGCCGGAACCACTGAGCTAAATCCCAGGCCCAGGAAGGCATTCTTGACCACACTGTAGCCCCACGCCCCAGTCTTTATTAGCTCCCTGCTGCTGATCTGATTTTTCATAGTATCACAAACATCTTTATTTTGAAACCTCTTCTTATATTAGCATTAGTTGTTAAGCAGCATTTATTTAATGTTTTTCCCTAAGCTTCAAGTGTGGGGGGGGAGTCTGTGCCATTTGCTTCTGACTCCCTGTACCTAGCAAAGTGGGCAAAGTCTGTGAGAGAATAAGGGGGTTGATGCTAGCTGAGTGTGGATCCTGGCAGCCCACACCCCTTCCTTGGGCCTTCAGTCCAGGAAGCCATTCTGAGACCAGGGCTCTTGGCTTGTCCCCTGAACACAGTCTTGCCTTGTCCCCAAGGTAAGACTGTCCCTTCTGGCTTCAACGCCACCACCAACATCACCAAGGCTACAGTGACTTCTTCCTCAGTCCATTCTCCCTCTTTCCACCCCTAACAAGAAAAGGTCAGGAATCGAAGCACAGTGCATCCAAAATCAGTCAAAATCAACCAAACTGTCCAGGCAGAATGACCTGTCACTCCCCAGGGTTTTGTGCCCTGCCTGCGAGGAACCTCGACGGGCAGAGTTGAGCTCGCCACTTGCAGCAGCACAGGCTGCGTGTTAGGGACCCTACCCTGTCAGTGGTCTAGGGGACAATCTTGGTGGTCTGAGGGACCCACAGAATCCTGTGCACCACGAGATCTCTGTAAGGCACAGCCAAGGGCAGAGGGGCCCTCGACATACACAAGGCCCCACAGGGACCACACAAGTGCAGCCAAGGGTGTCTCCTTTTCCTCTGCTTTCCCTCCAGACACCCTGCTGGCCGTCAGGAGGCCTTTGCTCCTCACACCCCCTGAGTCCCTCACTGCCGGCCTTCCTACCTGGGGAGACAATGCAGATAGCCATGAGCAGGACGTGCTCCTCCTCATGCAAGTTCAGCTTCTTCAGCGCCATCTGGAACTTGATGAGGGGCTCGATGAGCTCCAGTGTGTGCCCAGCTATGAGAGAGAATGGTCAGACGCTGTGGGAAGAGCCGCGGAGCCACTCACCCCACCTCCAACCCCAGCTGCCCTACTCCCCCGCGGCCGCCTCGCACCCTTCCACATGCCTGATCGGGACCTAAGACCCTGTGGGCAGGAGCCAGAGTCTGGGAGCGCGGGAAAGTGCAGGTGGGGTCTGGACACACCTCTGGTCACATCAGTGGCGTTGTACTTGTAGTCCCGGTTCCCGCAATCCCAGGACATGTCGTCCATGGTGAAGGACTGGTTGGAGCGCAGCATAATGACCTCAATGGCACTTGACTTAAGTAGCACAATCTGGTCCTCGGAGGTGAGATCTCTGCCAGGAGAGGGCGGGTTACTGCGCGCTGAGACCTTCAAGTCACACAAATCAAGTTCGTGTTTTGACAAGTGTACACCTGCCAGGTGACCAGCATGCGCCTGGATCCCCACGAGGAATCAGCAGCCAGGTAGGAAGGGACCAGAGTACTCCTTTGATGGAGAACAAGTCAAGACGGGTCAACATGTATCCCTCCCGGTTTGTGTATGAAAGCCATTGGTCGGCTGGAGAAATAAGCAGATGAATGTGGAGGACGGAGGACAGAGAACATGAAGGAAGCCGTGATCCTCAGCAGTGACCCTGGCAGGGCTCCTGGAAATGGCAGCGGCCACCAGGCTGGGGGTATTCAGCCGGACCTAGCTGGGTGGACTACGCCTCTGTTGTGCAGTTGGCAGAGAAGCCTGGGGGTGTTTGGCTTTCCCGTCCAAGGCTGCTCTTCATTATTCTCCCACTTGTTCCTGAAGCCACGTCCTCACGAGTTTGTCTTACAGCACCAGACACAGGGAGGTTGGCAAGGTGAGCGGGAGGGTGATGGCCAGGTGGTGGGAGGAGGGAGTCGGGCCAGGGCCTCTCTACAGTGCGGTCCACGCCCAGAACAGCCCATCCAGTCTGGCACCCACACAGAGGTCTGATCCTGCCCTCCCCACACCCGCTGCCCCCACCCAACGGGCAGCAAGATCAAAGGCACCCGGGACACAGTCACTGTTCTTCCACTTCGAGGGAAAACAGAACCCTTTGGTTTTAAAACCAGCAGAACAGAGCTGCTGGGTCGCCCGCCTGGCCCCGGCTCTGGCTCCCGCCCAGGCTCAGCGTCCCCTCCATCCAGGCTCGTCCCCGCCAGGATCCTCCAAGGCCTCGTGTGATCTGCTTCATTTTTATCTGCTCTGAGATTTCTCCAGTCAAAGTGGAGAGAGAGAAACCAGTCTAGGGATGGTGGGGATCATTTTAACCCTCTCATGCCAACAGCAGCTCCGTCACATGCACACACATACCTCAGTTTCCCCCCTACCTCAGGGCAAGATTGGCAAACCCTGGGGGAGATGAGGCTTGTAAGGAAAGGAAAGGGGCAGACTTCAGCTCAGTGGTGGGAGGAGAAACTGAAGATGAGAGACAGGGTTCAAAGGCGCAGGAGAAAAATAAGAGTCCAGGAGCCTTCGCAAAGGGGAGCAGCGTTGCAGCGATCTGGCTTAGCGAGGGACTTTCCTCTCAGCTGTTACCCTCAGGCGTGATCCTGGCCTCTACTTAGAACCATCAGACCTTAGAATCTAGAGAGGCCCAAGGCCAGATGTCCACTCTTCACTAGGGCAAGCAAAGGTGACTCCTGTATAGACAGGCCTGCCCCTCAGCTTCAAGCTGCAGCCAGGTGCTGCAGTGTAGACTTCGGCACCTTGAAGTGTTTTTCTCTCTAGCTATTTACACAAAACAAAAATTTGGAAGACAAATTCTGCAAACAGTAACACCAAGTGTGGAGGAGGGAGTTGGAAGGTGTCCTGAGTTCCAGAGAACCTAGACCTAGAGGGCCCTGGAGGTGAAGTCCCTCGGCCCTCCTGACTGCCAGCCTGCCCTTCCTCCATTACTGCCATCAGAATGTGTTCCAGCCCATTTGCCATTTCTCTCTTCACCATAATTTCTGCATTAATTCCATGGAAAAGAGTCAGAGAGTTTTGGATATTTGGGGGAAGGGGGCATAAGACAACACAGTCGTAGGGCAGAAACAGTCTGTGATGTGCTCATTCCGTCACCCGAAGTGTGGGGATGGAAAAGTTCTCCAGGGCTGAGTGCAGAGCAGAGCAGTGCCGCCAACTCCCCCATCTGGCCGGCAAGTGGTTGCTCAGGCAGCAGTGGTGGCTTCTGTAACCTCGGAAGGTCCACAGAGCAGAACACGGCACCGCATCAGTTTTGTCTGGCGCTGGCCAACATTAAGTCATTTTCTAGCTCTCAGCATCCTGGCACTGAGCCTGAGCCTTTCTAGAAAATATTCTGTCATTTCTTCTTCAGCCATTGCTTTGACTTTGAATGACAATGTTTGCTATGGATTTATTTCTTTTTATTCTCAACTACGTTGTATATATATTTTATGGCAATGTACCCAATGAACTTACAGAATAAGAATAAAAACCATATATAAATGTGCATGTAACTATCTATTGATATATCCACTAAAAGTGACAAGACTCTATTATTTGAATACTTTACATGAATTCAAGTATGTGTTATATATGCTATTGTTAAAACAATAAAATGCTACAGTGAAAAATGTATATGAATTATTTATAAAGGAGAATTCCTATCTTACTAAAACCCCTTTTGAGATGATCTTCTGGACTGGGGGTTTAGCTCAGTGGTTCTGGCACCTGCATTGCAAACACAAGGCCACGAGTTCAATCCCCAGTGCTAAAAAAAGAAATGGTCTTTTACTATAAATTTGGATGAAGACTGACTGGTCATATTTGTCAGTCAAATTGCCTTCCCCTAACATTTCTAGATATTTCAAGAGTCGACATGCTCCACACTTTCTCCTCTCTTCCCTTTCTTCTGGGTGCAGCTCCAGGTATGGAGCAACACAGCACTGTATGTTATAATTAAAAGGCAGGTCAGCGGGTTCAAGCCAAAGTCACTGGAGTGGACATAGCAGGTGAATGGAAGCTCTGGGCCGATTCTGCCAGGAGCCGGGTCTGCCACTGAGCCCTGGTGAGCTGTCAGTGCACCGTCCGAGTGTGGGAGTAATGCGCGATGGTCTACATTCCACAAATCCAGACTCCCGGCCTCTTCTGGAGACGTGGATTTAGAGATGTGGGCTGGGGCCTGAGTCTTAGCGGGACAACAGCTACATTTTCCAAGTTTTTTTCTAACTCAGCATAATGTTCCAGTTGCTCTAAGAGATTGCAGAAACTTCTTACCTGAATCCTGGGATCATTTTGGCAAAGCCGATGACCTTTTGGATGCTGTAACTGACCAGGTCAGCCAAGTGGGGCAGCATGGAGAGCTGGGACAGGTCCAGGGTCACCGCGGACTCATCAAAATCATCTTCATTTAAGTTCAGTGGGGAGAAGTTGGGAGTCTCCACCATGTCTGGGGAGGATGAAGAGAGGAAAGAACCATTTTGGGACATGCAGGCCAGGCCTCTCCTGCCCTGCCCGTCCCGTGAGGGCCGGGCACATCCGAACAGCAGCGCCAGCTGCGGGCCCGCGGTGACGGCCTCCTCCCAAGGGCTACCCTGTTTATTTTTCCAAAGTGTGAAGCAGTCAAAGAACGAGAGACACCAAAACCCATCAGTATTCTTGGAGTCATGCTTTTGTAGGCTGTGTGTCCTTCTTAATAGCCTCAATAAAAATGAACTTGGAGGGCCAGTGATTTAGTTCAGTGGTTCCGGCACCTGCTTAGCAAGCACAAGGTCCTTAGTTTGCAAGGTCCTTAGTTCAATCCCCAGGGATCACACACCACACTGCTGGGCGTGGTGACTCACATCTGTAATCCCAGCACTCAGGAGGCAGAGGCAGGAGGATTGCTGTGAGTTCGAGGCTTGCCTGGGATACATAGTGAGCTCAGGGCCAGCCTGAACTACAAAGTGAGAGCCTGTCTCAAAAAAAAAAAACTACAATAAAACCTAATAAAAACTTGCAACCTCCCTGGTCACCAAGGACTACAAAGGAGAGCATCTACATGCTTCACCCATAAATGAAAACAAAGATAGTTAAATGTTGATGCCGGTACATGTAAAAATGCAGAGAATCAGGTGCTGCAGAAGCTGTAAATCCAGCCAGTCATCTCAAAAGTTATTTGACCTGAGGATCAAAAGCCCACAATAATTGTAATCTTCAGCCAGTAACCTCCCTTCTATTAATTTGTCATGAGGAAAAAATCTGGGATAAGCACATATATTTATCCACAAGCAAAGTATTGTGTTGTTAAAAAGTTGAAAAACAATGTAGGTAGTGAATGACAGGGAATTTACCTGTTTTATTATGTACAGAACACCATGCAGCCTCCAAAAACTATTCTAGGTGCATACTATATGACATGCAAATGTGATACAATACATTGTTAAGAGAAAAAAGCAAGTCACCAGACTACATGACATAAATTCATGTCTGAAAATATACATGTGTTATAAAAAGATGAGTTAAGGTCATAGTGTTAATACTATGTCATGAAATTTATAGGTATTTGACGAATGTATTACCTTTGTATACTATTTTCTTTTCTTTCTTTTTTTTTTTTTGAGACAGGGTCTTGCTTTGTAGTTCAGGTTGGCCCTCAACTCAGCCTCAAACTCACATCACAGCAATCCTCCTGCCTCTGCCTCCCAGGTGCTGGGATTACAGGCATGAGCCACCATGCCCGGCACTGTGGTATGTGGTACTGATTGTTACTGGGTGTGAGTCTCCACACCCAGTATTGTATGTGGTTAACCAGGGATCAAACCCAGGTCCTTGCATTTTCAAGGCAGGCTCCGGAACCACTGAGTCAAATCCCTGGCCCTGTATACTATTTTCTAATTACAAATTTTAACTTGTTTGACATCTTAAATAAATATATGCTATAATGAAAGTACCACTGGTGGAGCAAGCAATTAAACTGTGAGAGGTTAATTAATGATCCATTAACATATGGGATGATTATTAAAATCTGAACTAGAGACCAATCTTACACAAATTGGCCCTTTTTGATACAGATGGATTTGCCAATTGGTGAGAAAGAGTAGAATTTGCACACGGCAGGACCCATGTGGCAGGTCAGTGCTTTTCAGCACCGGCCTCTGTCCTACGGTTGCTTTCGGGTAGGTGGACACATCTGTTCACACTGCTGTTCTTGCCCAGACAGTGCTGGGTCCTCCCTACCCCGCTCTCAGGCAGGACTTCAATGAGGGACACGGAAGCTGGACGAGGGGCTTGAGGAGAAAGGACGAGGCAGAGGGAAGCTGAGGCCAGATGATGGTGAGAAAGGTAGAAAGGGGGCCAGAAGAAGAAAAGCACCATGCACCCCAGACCCCAGCTCCACCTGCCCATTGTCCAACGTCACGGAAAAGAATCAGGTCCCCAGCAGGGAGGCAGAACTTGGCTTAGCAGCAGCAGCCTGGGCTTGGGAGGATGGTCCCGAAGCACTGGCATCCTGAGAGGCCCTGAGTCCAGTGCAGCCCCCTTCTGGAAGACAGCACTCTTCTGAGCACACTGCTGGCACAGGTGTGCGCGTGCACACGCACACACTCACACACACACACACACACACACTGTTCAGCCCACGCAGGCAGCCAGGGGGAGGGAGTGGGGTGGGCCCTCCGCCAGAGGCCGCAGGACCCCTGCTTACCTGGAGAGGCAGTGTAGAGGTCTGAGCTGGAGGAGGAGGAGTTCCTGGAGAAGCTGGGTGTGCGATGTAGTAGATAGCTGTCTTCATCCTCTCGGATTGGAGGCTGAGAGCGAAAGATGGCGTTTCAGAACCCTCAGCTTCCCAGCCACCTGCCTGCCTTACCTCTACTGGGAATGTTGTGGAGAAGAGCCAGGGAGCGGAGGCTTCCGCTGGCCTCTGGGCCTCCTTCCTGACACCCCGGAGGCTCTACTCCGGTGTGCGCCCTCCAACCTCTGCGCCCTCGGGCTGCCTACCCGGAAGTGGGTGAAGTCGATGTAGCTGGGGTCGTAGGTCTTGTGGTGGGCCTCCAGCAGGATGGTGATGATGCGCTGCTGCTCCTCCGACAACTTGGGCCGCAGACTGTCCTTCAAGGCCTCTTCCTCCTTCCGCTTCAGGATCATCTCGCGTTTGCGCTGCACCTCTTCATCTGTCAGGATGACTGTGGGGAGGGGAGGGGACGGCAGGGCTGTGGGCAGGGCTGGCTGGCAGCGCCTCTGGGTCACCTAAGTCCTGCCTGACCAGACTAGCATGGAAGGGGCCCTGCTGCTGTGGGCCGCTCCACACCGCCAGGGAGGAGAGCTACTGCACCAGGCGTGTGAGAAGACAAAGGAGGCCTGCAGAGGCAGGGTGTTCTGTCTTCTCCAGAATTAGCTGGGTCAATTGTGGTGCCAGACATTAGCTACCTAGGAGGCCAAGGCAGGAGAATCCCAAGTTTGAGCCTAGTCTGTTCAACTTAGCAAGACCCTGAATCAAGATAAAATAAAAAGGGGTTGGGCGTGTAGAAGGCTTGCCCAGCATGTTCGAGAGCCTCCCGTCAATCCCCCGCAGTATGAAAATAAACAAATAAGTTTTGGGACATGGGGCTAGCTGTTCAAAGCTCTTGAGTGTTTGTTGTCTCTTTAATAATATGAGAAGTTTGGATCATATCATCTCCTCTAAGGTGCAATTCTTATTTATTCATCCACAAAATATTTATGCATGTGTGTGCATATGTGTGTGTGTGTGTGTGTGTGTGTGTGTGTGTGATAACACCTCCTTCAAAGTGCCGACTCTCCTGAGAACTGGAGGAGCTCGCCGATCTTCGCCTCCCCTCCCCCAGGGCTCACTGAGGCCCACGATCCTGCAGGAGGCATAAGGGTAAAGCAAGAACAGGGAGGACTGTATGTCACTTGTGCTGCGGGAATGATGCTAGTTTCCCAACATGGAACCCAAGTATCTCTGGCCAGCACAGAGAGACTTTACCTCTTCGGTTCTCTGCCAATCAACCCCTCCTCTGGCCTGTCCAGTCTTGAAACTTCTGCTCCAGGAAACTTTGAGTCCTCTTGGAGAACCGTGGTCTGACACCTACAGCTCAAATCTGGTATGCCCTCTCCAAGTCTCGAGCTGGTGTCTGACTACGGGAAACCCTCTGCCACCTGTGGACTTGTGCAAGGGCTTCTGCTGTGCTGCTCTGGGGCAGCTGCCCAGGAGAGTGGGGTGGAGCAGGGCGCCTGGCATGGCAGCCGGGCAAACAGACCTCCTGGCCAGGGCTTGCAGAGCGCTGACGGCAGGAGTGGGCACTGGAGCCCTCAGCCTGTAGCTACTTGTTCTGTGTTGGAGCTGCCAGGACATCTGCCCGTGGAACTGGGGCATTTCACAAGAGCAGGGAACAGAACCAGAAGCTCGGAGTGGGTGGGTTCCAGGCTTCGAGAATGGTGCGTTGGCTCAGGTCTCTTGGTAGGAAAAGGCCCAGAGAAGTCTGCGGCAGTAAAGAGTGAACTATGGAGCGTGTGTGTGTGTGTGTGTGTGTGTGTGTGTGGCAGTAAAGACTGAACTATGGAGTGTGTGTGTGCGTGTGTGTGTGTGTGTGTGTGTGTGTGTGTGTGTGTGTGTGTGTGTGTATGCGCGCACGCGCGTTGGGGGTGTGACCATCGGAGGCCACAAGCAGGAAGGAGAAGCATAAGCGAGGGATGGAGTGTTCCCTCATTGGCTGAGGTGAGACTCACCGAGGGGAGGGCTGGGAGGAGGCCACACCCCGTGGGTGACTCACCCGCCCCGCCCGAGAGTTGCCACACCTCCTCCTAGGAGGGTGTTTGCTCAGACCCTAAGAGGTCAAGCAGGGTGGCGAGAAAGGAGGAGGGTACATCTCAGGCAAAGGAAGGGGAGAAGGCCCTGGGCTGGCGAAGCCAGACCTCGGGGTGGAGAGCTGGGGAGGCCGGTCGAGTGTCCACGGACAGGCACACTGCTGGCTGAGGCTGAGAGCCCCACCCCGCCCTCATTGCTCAGCCGTCACCTTCTGCCTCGAGGCCTGTCTGAACGGCCCCATTTGCACCAAGCTCTCGTCCCTTGAACTCGACAGTCTTTCCTACACATAGCTGCACCCAGTAGCTTCTGTTCTTCAAGGCACGCTTAGAACAGGTGTTAGCAAGTGCTTACAGAGAGAACCTCAGAAACTCAAGGTCTGTCTCACGATGCCGAAGAGCACTGCAGGGCAGGGTTGTGCCTTTCAGTTCTTGTGATTCCCCACAACGGCGGCCCGGGCACTTCCAGGGCTGGAGTTTGCTGGATAGTCTGCACCAATGTTAAGCACCGCAACACAGCTCGCACCCTCCGTGCGAGCCCTTTCCCGGGGTTCCAGGAAGGGCGGTGAGGAGTACCCCAAGCCGCCTGCAGCCTGCAGTGTCAGTATAACACACAGCGCACAAGGCCACTAAGGAGTGAAGTGAGTGTACTTCTTTGACTTAAATATGTGTGGCTGAAATATTTCAAGACACATTATCGTGTAATGTGCTGCCTGTAACATCCCACAACCTTTTCTCCGAGACTCAGAGGCACCGTTCTGAACAACCATCAAACTTTGCAGGAGCAGGAGATGAGCTCAGAGTCATAGCTGAGAGTCATACAGGTCATCTGTTCTTAAGGTGGCCGTCCTGTGGAAGTGGGTCGTCCTCCACTGTTAGGAGACAGATCCTGGGGACCAAGCTTGGTGTCATGGAAATAATAGTGGATAACGTATAGTTGTGTACAATGTGCTGGCCACACTTCTAAGTGATTTTTGTATGTTGACTCACACATATTTAGTCCCAGCAATAGCCTTTTAAGGCAGGGGCTATTATTGCCATTTTGCTGGCAAGGAACTGACGTCTGGAGAAGCTACATATTGTGCTCAGAGTCACACAGCTGACGATGGAAGCGCTGGTACTCAGGCCTGGTCGTTTGGTGTGGGGTCAGTGGCTGGAACCACAGCTCCCCACTGCAGCTGTGACTGTGCCCAGGACTCCGACCCTCCGCCATGGGTGACACTCAGGGTGTTCTAGCCCACCTGAGGAGTGAGAGAGTAAATAAAGCGGCCAGGCTCGTCAATGATTCACTTTCGGAAGACAAAGAAGATTCATGGTTAGACTTACAATGCCATTTTTTCCCAACCTCCGTCCTGGGCCCTGGTGACACTAGAGGCAGAAGCTGAAGGCCTCCCTCTCTGGAGCACATCATACATCCTGTGGGGACTCAATAAGCCCTGAATCTCATGAATGGGCAGATGCTGCTGTGATTTATGAAATAATTTGTATAAAGGGTTAATTTCAAAGGAAATTAATTAACTATCAGTTTCTCTGATAACTGATAACTAAATGTCGTATAAGAAGATGTGCTTTGAAGTAAAAAGCCACTGACAGAATAAGCTAAGAGGATGTGTTGTTTTATCTTTTGAGTGCTGGGGATTGAACCCAGTACCAAGGTATCCTAGCTCCCGCCCCCCCTTTTTTTTAAATTTTGAGATAGGGTCTCACTAAGTTGTTAGAGTAGCCAGGCTGGTCTCAGACTTTCTATCTGCCTGCCTCAGCCTCCCAAGTAGCTGGGATTTCAGGTGCACATAACCCACTGCAGCGAGCAAGAGCTCAGAGTCTGAGAAGATCTTGACTAAATGCAGTGTGAGAGCTTCCTGCAGTGCCTGGAGACCATGAGAGCTCTTCACTGCCTGACAGCCTTCACAACTTCCTTCTGAGTTCCTTGGTGGGTGGGAAATGGCTTTGCCCAAGTTATTCCCATGCAAGACATATTCCCTGTCTAACAAAGTCTAGAATCAAGTTGAGAGGCGAAGATCTACAGACATGAGTAATTTAAAAACATTCCAAGAGGTCTGTGGTAACCTAAGGACATGGCAGAGGATACAACATTTTGTCCCCAATGATGATACAGACAATATAAGGTTTGGGGCGATCTCAGTGATCTCTGTGGTCCAGTGACCACACAGAGATAGAAGAAGTATAGTGGGGAGCTAATATTCATTCATTCAATATGCATTTATTCAGCACCTACTATGTGTCTGGTGGTGAGCTAACACTGGAGAGGCAAGATGCGTACGAAAAAACATTAAAATTAACACAATAGGCGATTCTGTGCAGCACGCGTATAGTATAAGTACGATGCAATTACTCAGCCACAAAATGTCTTGAGTTCAAAGTAAGGGTCTCTGCAGAGACAAAGCCTCTTCAGCGTATCTCTCAGGGTCCAGGGCAGTGCTTAGAGCATCATCTGACCCAGGGAGCTCCTGAGGGGTTGCCCTGCGGTGGAGCCCACAAGCCTTGCTATGGCAACCAGACAGACCTATGGTACACTGATCAAGGACATCTTACTAGCTCCAAGACCTCACACTTTAACTCCTTCTAGCTTTCTCAGCAGCTCAAAAAATAGAGGCATGTCTAGATTTAGGGTTTGCTATAAGAATTTAGGAAGAAAACGTGTGTGCTTGACACGGTATCTGGCACACAGCAGTGGTCAGCACATATTGCTCACCCTTTTCCCGTCTCCCTCAAGCCTGGGTTTTTAGATTCCTTCCTCTGGTTTTTTGAATGTTGAGACACTCGATCGTCTCGGGGGAGCCTAGGCCTTGGGGACAGGAGCCAGCATGGGGACCAGAGAGCAGCCCTGACACAGGCCTGCACTAACCCTGTCAGGACCAACTCTTCCGGGCAGGAGCAGGGGAGCCGAGAGCTGGCTCCCAGTTCATTCTCATTGGTGCCCTGGCCAAGTGCAGCCGGCCTGGCCACAGCTCAGCTCGGCTCCCGCACTGGTGTCACTGGGCAGGGGTGCAGCACGGCTCAGGGGTTCCGCAGGAGGAGGGCTGGGATGACGCATCGTGCTGATTTGGGGGTGGGTTCACTTCTGGACAGGTAGTCTCACCCCCTGGGATGGTATTCCTGCGGGCTAGGGTGCCTGACTCAGCACCTGGGCCTGGTGGTGCCCCTCACCATGGATATCTTGCCTTCACCACGGATATCTTGCCCCTTATAGGGACCCAGAGGAGCCCAAGTGGGGGACATGAGTTGGATTCTAGTCTCAGCTTGGCACCAAACTGCGCTCTGTCCACGATTCTGATATTTTCCTTTTCTGGGCCTCAGATGTCTATTTGTCTTCTTCTTGGTTAATAGGATACTTCCCACCCTGAGACAGAGGCCAGAGGTACCTGGGGCACAAGGTGGCCCTCACTCAGCACTGAAGGACCCAAACGTGGAGCCCCGTTCTCACACGACTGCAGCCTTACAGGCCCAGGGTCCCGCCCTGAAGAGGCCTCATGCTGAGCAGGGGCGGGGTGGGTGCTGAGCTCCTCTGCCTTTGTGCCCACCCAGTGCACCCCAAGACTGTGCCCTGGGACTGGGCCTCCCCACTCTCACTCTCTGCAGCATAAACAGGAGCGGGGTGGGGCAGGGCCTGGTAGGCTCAGTAGCCTGTCCAGGCCTGCACACTCCATAGGGAGAGGGGAGAAGCAAGGGCCCCGGAGCTCCTCCCAGGGCTGCCAGTGCCTGCTGGGGAGCTGGATCTGGAGAGAGGAAGCCCAAGAGGAGGCCTGACTCTGCCCCTGTTGCCCAGCAAGAATAAACTTTATTCCCTCTAGGGAATTTCCCATCCCTAAACCCTTCCCTATGATTTTCTCATCCTTCCTGAGACACCTTTCTGACATCTGTGTTCACACCATTTTTCCTCAAGGCCCACAGCGAGGAGAGCTCCCAGGCCCTGTGTCAGAGCCCGTCCTGAGAGTCCTCAGGTCCAGGGGATGACAGAACACAGCTCCGTCCCACAGCATGCACACGCAGACGCGACGCACACGGGGGCTGGGCAAAAGTGGACCTGGGGAGCGTTCCTTCGGTGGGCCTGGCCCAGCCCCACCGCTCCTGCCTAGTGTCTGTTGACATCAGTGGCTGCTCTGGTCACCAAATAACTGTACTAGACAAAGTCCAGAGCTGTTCTTAATGGCGGGTCAGAACATCCCTGGAAATCTCCTACATTGCTCCTCTTCTCCAAGCAGGATGAGCCGCAGAACCCACGGGTCGTCCTAGAGCCTGGTGCTTCCTCTCACAGGGTCTTTTCCCCCCAGTTTTCCCTGGGCACCAGCCCCCAGGTCACTGGAGTCTTGAGTATCACGGCTGGAGGAAGTCTGTGACTTGGGGGTCACAAAAGCAGGGATCATTCTGTTCTCTCTCTGCTCAGGCCACACTCTGAGGGTCTTTCTGGGTCTCGGAGGCACAAGCACAAGTCCTAGAGAGGTGACCCAGGTCCCTGGTATATTTAGCCCAGTACTTCTGAGCCTTGCCGTCTGCCCTTGGCTGCTGGTGCTGCTCCCACCCCAGCTCCTGGTGCGGGATGTGGAGTGCGCACAGCCCTAGAGGGGAAGATACCTCTCTGGTGAGCTTCATGTGACAGTGGCCAAAGCCTTCCCTGGACCGCAGGCCAGCCCCAACCACTGCCGGCCCCCTGGTCACTCACACTCCTTCATCATGCCGATTTCCACACAGCGCTTGAGGCGGCAGGCCTGGCAGTGGCGTCTGTTGTCTTTGGTGATGCGACAGTCCCCATTGAAGGGACAAGTGAAGAGCGCCTTCCGCTTCATGCTCCGCCTGCAGAGAGAGCACACACCCTGTCCTGACTTTCCGGCTCCTCAGCCCCGGCTGTGAGAGGTCCCCGATCTCTATTTCTAGCCCACAGGCTCTGAGACCTGTCCAGCCCCAGGGTCGCTCGCAGTGACCCCAGCGCCCTGCCCCAGGCTGTGTGCGTGAACCGGCCCCTGCTCCTTCCTTTAGAGCCTCCTCGGCTCCCATCATCCCTCTTATTCCTACAGTTCTCAATTACACAACAGATACACAAATTAATTTTCCTAGCAAAACTTAATAAAATACTGAAATCAGCAGAACAGCCCTCAAGATGGCTTTTAATTGGAAGAAAACATGCCGATTTGAGTGTGGCAGAGTCCAGAGATGTGTGACTGGGACCCCTGGGATCCAAGGATCACATGTGTGGGCACCTAGAGAAGGGTAAAGGTGCCCAGCCTAGCCCATCTCTCTGGGTGTCTGGACAGCCTGTCTGGACAGAAGTGGCTGGGTGAGCGGCTGCAGCATTCTGACAAGATGACCGAACACACAGTCGTAGAAAAGATAAACTATAAAAAAGTGTTTTGTAGTTAGGAAGAACCCCCTCTCCAAGCTGCCCCATTCTGTGTAACTGTGTGTGTGTGTGTGTGTGTGTGTGTGTGTGTGTGTTGTGGACAAGTGCAGTCATATACAAGCTTCAGGGCTCATTTCCTGGATTGGTCCCTTCCTCCCACTGTGCCATGGATTTCAGAAGGCTGCATGTGGGACGTCTCCTTTACAGCCTCTCACCAACTTCTTCCAGAGCTTCCTAGTACTCTTCCAGCCCCAGCAAGGGTAGACTCCACTTTTCTCCCCATACTAGGTGGGAAGTTTGTTGGGAAAGACAATTGTCTAAGACTGTGAAGTCCCTTGAGCCTGAGTGGCAGCATCTCCCAGGGAGCTGCCCAGGCCTCAGGGCAGAGGCCCAGCTGGCTGCTTATCCTTCCAGGGATGAAGGCTGGATGCTGGTTATGACTCTCTTTAAAAATCACTTACTGTTGGGGCTGGGAATTTATCTCAGTGGTTCTGGCACCTGTCTTGCAAGCGCAAGGATCCAGTTCGATCCCCAGTAACCACATACAATACTGGGTGTGGAGACTCACGTCCAACAGCAACCAGTACCACATACCATAGTGCCAGGCGTGGTGGCTCACGCCTGTAATCCCAGCACTCGGGAGGCAGAGGCAGGAGGATTGCTGTGATGTGAGTTGGAGGCTGAGCTCAGGGCCAGCCTGGACTACAAAGCAAGACCATGTCTCAAAAAAAACAAAAAAAACAAAAACAAAAAAAACCCTTACTGTTCAACATCAACGGGACACACATGAGGTTCAGGACAACAGTTGACAAGCTCATATGGGACTATAGAGTAGAGTGAGGCTCTATATAGCCACAGGCAGTCAAACTTACACTCACAGTGACCCTAAGGGAGGCTCACTGTGAGCCCCTTTGTAGGGAGAAATTCTATATAATTTTTGGAGAAAATGATTTCATAATTAAAACTATGAGTAACCTAGCTTTACTTCCTACAGGCCAGGTATAGCTTGTCTAGACATAACTCTACCTTTGTCTCCAGGAACAACAAAGAGCCCAGTGGTCCTATATGCTGTGATGCTCCAGGGCAAATCTACACCAGCTGAAGACCTAGGACCTTCATCTACAGTGACCTGTTACACCTGTTTCTCCTGATGCACCACAACTACTGCCCCCTACCCACTACATGCTGTTTTCTGAGGGACCTATTACATTCCTTACCCCTGATGTACTGAATAAAAGGTGTGGCAAGCTCAGGTTTTTCATTCTTGATGCCTAGAGCAGCATGGATCAGGCCCAAGCTCAGCTTCCTCTCGAAGTCTCATTTCTGTCTCTATGTTAACTGATCTCCTGGGTGCTGTCGGGCTCACAGGACACTGGCACTTAACTGCCACGGGTCTAATCATGTCCCCCTTCCCTGTTCTCTATACCACCATACCCCTTGCAAAACAGAGGGGACTGCTGAGCCTAAGAAGTTTATCAATCAGGCTATTCATCGATGGTGGATTAAAAGAAGTAAAGGGTCTCAGGTCTAAGGTCCAAGGCTCAGCTTCGAGCTTTCTGGATGGTTTTCAGCTCTAGGACCTCAATGAAGATGATGCAAACAGTCTCAGGGAGCTCAAAGCCAAGAAGACCCAGTGCTGGAGCTGGGAGCCACTGCTGGATCCGGGCCTTGACTCTGGTACCTGCCTGTCATGATTCTCCTTACTCAAGGAGGCAGCAGCAGACCTGGGGATGTGGGGAGGTGGCACGGTGCCAGATCTTTCAGAGCAAGCCTAGCCCAGCCCGAGAGACTGAGGAAGCAGGAAGCTTTTCACTTTTGCCCTGTGGCTCTACTGCCAGGATGTCCTTTCTAGAGGGACAGCAGAATATGACCACACTCGGGAACTGTTTGGGTTACCCAGGATGGTACCCCGCCGTCTCGTGCCAGTCTGTGTATCCCAGGACGGGAGCTGGGCATCCCTCCCTGAAGCCATTCCTTTCTTCTTCTCTCTGGTTCTCAAGGCTTCACCCACTACCACTCATGTCCGCAGCTCTCCACACCTACTCAAGACCAGAAGTTTCTAATTCGGAGCAAATTCTCATTTCCTTCTTTTTCTTTTTTATAACCAGGCATCTTGCCCATATCTCAGGGGCTGCTCTATCCTCAGACCCACCCACTGTCCTGTCTGGCTCTGACCTCTTCCTGTGAAGTGTCCAGGCCATGGAACCAAGAGGAACACAGCCAGGGACATGAGCCAAACCTTCAGCCAGTCCCTGCTGGGGCCTAGAGCTCCCCAAGATTCCAGGAGGGGGGCCTGGGGCCTGCAGGGGCCACCTGTCTTTCCTTGGGGATTAAGGGCCTCCAACCACAAGCTTGCCAAGAAAAGGATTTTAGTGTTTCACTGTCTTTTATTTGTTTTCTAAATCTTTCTCATGTTTTAAATCTGAAGCCCAATTTCAGGCTTCCACACTCCAAACGCTGGAAAGAGCCACTCACTCAGCACAACTTCCCCCGAGGGACAGAGCAGGACCTAATGAGGATGGGGGTTGGAAGACTAGAAATGCGGAGGTGGATCAAAAGAAAATACTTGGGGGAGACACCCCAGTTTCATGCTTCCCATATATGAATTGTAATATGAATCCCAAGAGTATCACAAAGGAGTAGAGAAGGGAGGAGAGGAAAATGAGGTGGAGAAAGAAGAAAACAAATAAAAGAATATAACGCGTGAGTTCCTTCTGGAGCCCGGCACAAGAGCTCACAGTGGGACTGGAGGTGAGGAGGCTGCAGCCTGTGCTCCTGGCCGGGGCGTGTTTCATCCCGCACCTCTGACTCTGTTGTGTGTCGTCCCATTGCTGGATCAATACAAAGATAGCCTGTAAACTTCGGAAGTTTAAAACTGTGATACTTTAAAATACAGCAGCCATCTCTTTCCTACAACTCTCAAAACACTCCCAGAACAAAAGAGATGGCGATTGATGGAGATTGGATGGCCTGCCCTGGAGTGTGGGGTCGGTGTGGGGCATGGGAACTTCACTCACTCCCTCCAGTTTTCTGAGAACCAGACCCAGTTCCCTGGGCTGGCCTTCCAGCTGATGCAGTGAAGATGTCTGCTGGACGACAAGTCAACTTGTTCCCGTCATGCTGCCTTCTGAGAGGACTTCCACACACGTGACTGCCAGCTAGTCTCTGCCCACAAGGAGTCAGGGCAGCCAGACCACTTGGCCCTGGTTGGTGTTTTGTCCTGAAGATCCACACCCTACCCTGCTTTGCTCTCAATGCTAATTGCCTATGAGCTGGTTTGGTCTTTGAGAAACAAGAGCCTTGGGATTCCGCTGGAGAACAAGGTCTCAGCTGCTCTCTGAGCCTCAACCCTGTCATCCTCTGCATGGCTGGCAATTATACCCCAGCTCAGGAAAGAGGACGGGTGGGGCAATCAGCTAAATATAGACAGTTTCTAGAAAGCCAGGGGTGAGAGAGGACACTGATGATTCTCATGCCAGACACCAATTCATCAACACATGGGAGACAAGATGCTTACAGAAGCATCCAGTGTCATTGGCTGGGCCTCAGGCACGGGACACAAAGGCCCCTGTGCGGGTGGGTGGCCTCTGCCAGGCATGTGGGGTCAAGTGCTCCCTTGGGCTCTGTCTGTAGCTGAATGTCACCGAGACCCAGTGGAACTGGGTACAGTGAAAAATTACTATTTGGCGTATATTGGAGAGAGATTACCTATTGCTTTAAAACAAGCTTTAGAGGTAGGCATTCCAGTTTGACAAGTGATACAAAAAAGTACAAGAAAGTTAAATAATTTGCTTAACATCCCTCTCACAGTTAATAAGTGTGAAAGCTAGGATTAGAATCAAGATCTGTTTGACTCCAAAGCTTCTGCTCTTTTTAATACTAAGGTCTTCACAAGAATCTGCCATCACTCAATCAAAACTAAAGCAGCAATCGAGAGGACCCCGCCCTCAAGGCAGGAGCAGGAAGTGAGGCTACCTAAGGGCTCCTCTGAGGCAAAGAAGACCCTGGGATACAGACAGTGGCAGCAGGGATGCTTTGTGACTGCAGTGACATCAGGCTGCCAGCTCCCCTGGCCCACTGTGCTCTAAAGCACAGAGCACAGCCTCAGGACATGAGGAGAGTCATTTCGTACAAACGAGCCCAGGTCAGAGTGCTAAATCCGGAAAGAAGTAAAACAACGAACAAAAGCCAATGCGAGACTTTCATCCTTTTGCAACTATCTTTCTGTCAACTTCTGAAGTCTTCTATTTCTCACAAAACGTTCTGGCCTCTTCTCAAGCTTTCCCACACAGCGGCACACACATCCGGGGAGAACCACACTCACCCTCTTTCCTCCACAGACTTGAGCGTCTATGGAGGGAACCAGCCAAGCTCAACAGAGTTCTCCCCGCAGCAGTGAGCTCCTGGTAAGTCATTCACCTGAGTCCACGGAATGCCTTGGTGGCTCCTCCTCATCTCTTTTCTATTTACTTAGCTGTCCTTTAGCACACTGAGTTTTACTTCCGTGGGCATTTGACCTATTTCTAAGCTTTTTTTATATCAAAATTCTTAGAAGAGTGACAGGTACTGGTTGGTGGATTTTCTGGAAGGCCAGAATAGTCCTCATACTGCCGGATCCTCCCCAGCCTGCCTTTCACCCCTGCGCTCTGCAAGGCCCTAACTAACAGGGTCCTTGAAGACTGTGGAGATGAGCAAGGAAAAACACAGTCCTGTCTTTGTCATCTTGAAGCGTGTACTGCACAGAGTCACAATTAAGATACAACAGGGAGAGAGAGAGAGAGAGAGAACAGCAATGAACTGTTCTTCAACCCACCTTCCAGGAAGATCTCTTAGATTTCACAATCAAATTGTAATTTGTTTTTTTCTTTTTGCAGAACTAGGGATTGAGACCAGGACCTTTGCAATATATCCCCAGCCCTTTTCATTTTTTAATTTGGAGACAGGATCTCACCGAGTCACTAAGTTGCCCAGATTGGCCTGAATGTTGTGATCTTCCTGCCTGAGGCTCTCAGACTCCAAGGGTGATAAGCCTGAACCTCCCCTTCGAATTGAAACTCAGACAAACCCATCCATGATGAGAGATTCATTCATCTGTCTATCTGTCTGATTTTTTAGTTAGACACACACTTCCCCCCAGTTCCCTGGCCCTTACTTATGCTCTGGTTAACATATAACCAAGAAGATCTGCTCATCTATCTACAAGGCTACTAGTATAGATCTTTTCTTCATACTGAAAATATCATCTTTCTTTGACCAAGTCTATGTGCTTCAGGACAGTAGGAAGTTGACATAACATGAAATAGCTGGTACCAGGAATTGAAGAGCAATGGCCTGCAATTCCCGAACATGGGTCAAGAGAACTGGGCTTGAACCTTCCAGACTTCACATTCACCCTCCAGTTTGATTATGAGTCTTGGATTTGCCAGTATGCCATAACTAGCCCTTAAAGCACTTTAGTTTGACTGTCACAGGAGCCAAACCAAACATGAAATGACCAGTCTCTAGAGCTTGGAAAACAGCCAGTGACCCCACACTGAAGCAATACTCTCTCCTGAGAGCTGTCAGGATGAGGTTGAGGGAGTTCTTTAAGGGCAAGTACTTAGGCACACTCATCTCTAGGTTTGCCTGACACAGAGAAGACACCAACCACTTCCTGGGATCAGAATTGCACAGACAAATATAAGTGATAACAGAATTCTTAAGCAACTATTTGTACTGGGATAAGATGGAAAAACTGTAAATCAGATTTGGATAAACAAAAGGGGAGTAGTGGGGTAGGTAAGAAGAGGAGAAATGATACAGACACAGTCAGTCTTGTTCCTCACAGCGGTTACAGTCTACACAGTCATGGTGCACATTGGATGAATGAATGAGCCTTACAGAAGACACGAGGTTAGGCTTCTGTGAGCCTCTGGGGACAACATCTTCATCAACTGGTGAACCCATAACCTTGGTGTGTGGGCATTTTCTTCTAAAACCACCTGATTTAACATACATGCAATGTGTTTTATTGACTTATTAATATTGAACCAATGGCTCACATCTGAATGAAACTTAACTAATACATGTGCCTTCCCATAAGGTACATCATGGGTTTCTCATGCTTAAGAACATTAGATAGCATGTTGGTGCTATGCTTGGGAATCAAATCCAGCAAAATACCAAAAATATACCAAACAAAAATACCAAAAATACCAACACAAATACCAAAAAATGTAGCATTAAGTAGCCTGTTGAGGGGATGTTGTAGTGTAAGACCTGTAACAAATGCAGAGCCAGCACCTTGTACAACTTCTCATGGAGAGAGGGCTACTTCTGTTGAGTCCTCAGGAGACTTAGCTCTTCATGGCTTTTCAAGTTTTGCAAAATGTCGTAGGTATTGCTTTCGGTAAATTTTAGCAAGTTGGTACATTTGCAAATACAGACACTGCAAATAATGAGGGTGGATGATAGGCATGTATGTGTTTAGTTTGGTTTATAGACAAAATTCAAGCCAAACCAAAATGATGCTGGCTCTTTTAGAAAGTACACACTGGCTCGGTGACCTAGACAGGGGGAATAATGAGAGAAGATAGATAGGGCTTGTGATAAAACAAGACAGTGATTGTTTAAATTAAAGATTTACTACCATAAATGACACAGTGGCATTAATTTCACTCGAAACATGTCCCTTGCTTCAAACACACTTATGCCAGCAGTCTTGCCATTTTCTGAACCATTTCTAGAAGTCCTCTTTGACACGTGTCTTTTTTTTTTTTGAGACAGGGTCTCGGTTTGTAGTTCAGGCTGGCCCTGAGCTCAGCCTCCAACTCACATCACAGCAATCCTCCTGCCTCTGCCTCCTGAGTGCTGGGATGACAGGCGTGAGCCACCATGCCTAGCACTGTGGTATGTGATACTGGTTGCTGCTGGGTGTGAATCTCCATGCCCAGTATTGTTATGTGGTTACCGGGGAATCGAACCCGGGCCCTTGGGCTTGCAAGACAGGTGCCGGAACCATTAAGCTAAATCCCTGGGCACCTCACTGGGTTTTTGATCGGACCTTGTAAAAACACTCACAGAAGAAAACTTCCAGAACTGCCTCAGAAAGTGGAAGAATGATGGGATGTGTGTGTTCAAATAGAAGGGGAGTATTTTGAGGGGGGCTAACCCTGTGTCCTATACTGTAACAAATTTAAAAATAAAAAGACTGGGCCGAGGATTTAGCTCAGTGGTCCTGGCACCTGCCTTGCAAGTGCATAGGCCTGGGTTTGATCCCAGTAACCACATACAACAATACTGGGTGTGGAGACTCACGCCCAGCAGCAATCAGTACCACATATCACAGTGCCGGGCGTGGTGGCTCATGCCTGTCTTCCCAGCTCTTGGGAGGCAGAGGTAGGAGGACTGCTGTGACTTCGAGGCTCACCTAGGCTACATAGTGAGCTCAGAACCAGCCTGAACTACAAAGCAAGACCCTGTCTCAACAAATAAATAAATACAAAAAATAAAAAGACTAAACATTCACTGTGGTTTCTGTCATACTGTAGAAGGGTCACATCGCAGCACTGGCTCCCATACAGGGGACTGAGGGGGAGTGGTGGCAGCTGTCAGCCATCAGCTGACTCTAAGGGGTCCTGTTGAGTGGGGCTAGGGGTGCAGCAGTATAATCCATTCACAAGCCGCACTGCTGCACTACAGGTCTACAGTGACACACGTGCAAACACGCCATCACTGTCTACCCTGCCGTCTCCAACACTCAGCCAAGGGCGTGACAGGACCTGTCCTCCCTCCACGCAGATTCCTCCGCACTCCTGTCCAGAGCATTGCACACCTAGGGGTCTGTCGGAGGGCAGCAACTGCAGGTACGTGGGAGTGAGTGCTGCTCTAGTGACAGATTGCAAGTTTCCTGTATCATGTTGGCCTATCAGGCTTAAAAGTAACATCCTTACATTGCGCTTTATGCTTTTCAAAGTGCTTTTTTGCCTGGCTCCTGTCATCCTCGGATTGCCTTATACCGCAGAGGGGTCCGATACCCACAGGTAATTAGTTAACCAGAACACAAGAACGTCAGGGGATTCATGTAATTAATGGCATGCTAGCACCAGCCTACATGTTTTGGACTGGCTTTATGATGGGAAGCAGGCCCTGATGTGTATACAGTTCTCTCCCCAGACGGCTCCCTCACTCCCTAGTCCTGGCAGGAGAGGATCGAGGTGGCACCTGGCACGCAGGGCCCAGACTCC